>VWYO01025882.1:13976-43937 GCA_013400275.1 Rhadina sibilatrix
TTTTTTTTTTTTTTTTTTTTTTTGTTATTGAGAGGTTTCAGTTTCATGAGTCTATTGAAAAAAGCAAATGAAAACCAAGAAGTGACATTTCATAGGTCACCTGCATGGCTGGAACATGCTAAAGCCATTATATGGATGTTTGCTGCCAGACCTAACAGGGGAAATAATGAGAGGAGCAGCTTACCCTTTTTGTGTACAAACTGTTACTGGACTTACTCAGCTGGTGCATTTCATAAATATTTGCTGATAGCTTTAGGCAAATGCTACAGTAAGCATCACTTTCAAGCATTTTAAGTGGATGTTCTGGTGGCTGCACGTCTCAAATCCTGTAACAAAGCCAAAATGTATTGCATAGAAAATTGGTGTGCTCATAACTTTTATATTCCCCTTCCCTTTTATGTAACTTTGCTTCTGCAGTTCCAGGTTCACAAAAAACACATCAGAAGGTGCCTTTTTTTAATGCTGTTTAGTTTGCACACATTTCTTTCAGGTTCTTCATCTCGGCCCTTGTTCAAGATTTTTGCAAAGCCTCCTTGTCTTGATAGTACATTTTTAACTTCCTTTTCTTTCCTGCCCTATGGCCTTGTTCAATTATTGTTTCAGACATCAACCTAATCTTACACATACTCAATTACTTCCCCCTCTCAATTCCTCGTATTACCAGAACAATAGATCTCTTCTGAGTTAGCTTCTATTTTTCATACCAGCTACCAATCCCATTTTTCTTCTTATAGCTGCCACCCAAACACCCTTTTTATTTATTTACAGCAGCCACTTTTGTCCCTTTATCACCCAAAAGGGCTGAATTTTGCAAGATTCAGCTTTTCCAAACGAGGCTATTATTCTCCCCTAAATTAGGATATTAATTTCTCAAATGCCTTGGAGATGAAGATAATTTAAGAAAATCCCCAGTAAGCACAATATTGTTTCCTTTTAATCTTATTTATGGTATTTCTGCCAGGTAAAGTGATGCTGCTTGTGAAGAAAGTAACAACTTGACAAGTTCGAAGCAACTGGTGCCTTGTTTCTGCTATTCTGTTTCATATCACAGTGTGTCAGCATCCAAAGGGTATATCTTTTTTTCCTTTTGCTAAATGTGGAGGATTGCCAGTAGCAGCTCCATATTTGCTGGCATTAGGAGGACAGGCTCAGCAGTGCTAGGAGGCTGAGGCAGCTTTCCTATGCATTTCCAATTAATCCCAGCAGGTTGTCTCTCTGTGGCAGGATGACACATAAAGTGCACCGTAGGATTGTGGTGCTTTCTCTTCTACAGATGGAAAAAAAGAATACTTGTGTCTGTACTTCAGATCCAGAGGTAGACAGAGCTTGCCTGCAGTCTTTTATCCACACATATCCTGTGAACAATCTCGAGTGTACCATGCAATCTAGCAGGTGCTCTTTCCCAGCTGAAGATCCTATGACTTATTTTGAAAATCAAAAAGAAAACCTGTGCACACACTGGCAAAAGAGGGAGATCTTGAGAGTCAAAGTAGATTAAATGACTGCTTCTAAAGTTACCATAGCAGACTGGGTTCTGTTTGGCTTGGCATATCTGTTATTGATATGCTTGCTGTGCAGATGTTATTCATATAAATACACAGATGAATTGTACTGAGGTATCAGAATTGCTGGTACCTGCCTTACTTTGATGATGAATAATGAAAACCCTGATTCCTGTTACTGCTAAAGAAGACCTAAATGATGTACTCACATGTACAGTCTCTTATAATTTCTGTAAATTATTAACTACCACAATATAATTTTGGTTTTTTTCAGACAGAGAGCTTATTAATCAACACTCCTAAACTAACAAAGTCATTAATGAGTGATATTTTATTATAACAGATTGTATTTCTTAGAGAGTGATAGTGTTATGCAGGCATTTTGAATTTCAAATGAATAGCTGCACATCTTTGGGATCTGTTAATGCACACCAGCTCAGAGCCAAATAGTCACCAGCTATTCAGATAGAGTGTGACATTTCTGAGTTCTCTTGTTTTCTGCTACAATCATATTTGCAGAAGTGAAAGCAGTTAACACAGAAAACATTTTTTTGTTAACGATTTTGTCATCTGTACTTGAACATTTTTAATTGAAAGGTATAAATGGTTCTCCTAGTCTTCATATGATATTTAGAAAAATGCATATATTACAACTGTATAATGATATTTACAGCTGTAAAATTGAGGGAGTTTTATGTATTTATATGTTCTATATATTCTCCCATTCAAGCTTTTTCTTAACATTTACTTGCCTGTGATTTTGATAAAAACCTCATGTTTCCTCCCCAAATCTGTTAATTTGCATAGACCATGTAATTGTGTCCTGGAGGAGAAAAAAAAAAAAAAAAAAAAAGAAAAAGGAAAAAAAAAGGCTACTTGATGTTTATCATATTGTTGTTCTGACAGATTTAAAAAGTATTGTAAATTAAAAATATTGTTTCAGATATAATTAAAAATAACCTAAAACTTTCTCTGCTATTAAAATATACGTATCTACTGTCCATGGTTAAAAAGCAGTTATTTCTATGAATCACTGCACATTTGTTACTGAAATGTGATCCTGAGGTCTCAGTGTGCAATGAAGGTGCATAGTAGGTGACTCAGATGGAGAGGTGAGAGCAGGATATTCCATTCAATGGGTAAAATTGAGGCTGTAGCATAGTAACAAGATGAATGTTCTTGCAGGTAACAGCAGGAAATTCTCTTTGGTGTGTTCTCTGGAGTTGGGTACAAATAGGTCTATCATGAATGATGATGGAATTGAAAGCTAACTAGAGGAGTCAGCCTTGGGAACACAGCCCCCTACAATCCTGTTTTGGCAACAGGAGTATAGTGTTTTATAAATAAGGAAATAAGTCAGACAATCCAAACTTCTATTACCAGTGTATACCGTGAAAAATTTTCAGAAAATGCTATTAAGATCTCCCGTGAAGAAATATTTATCTTTAAAAGCAAAAGTCATTGAGGTTTTTGAATAATGAAGTTGTAATCTATCCAGAAACTAATCTTTCAAAAGGTGTGTTGCTTTCAGAGAGGACAGGAAATTAAGATTCACATTTCTCAGAAAAAACTGGAGATTTATTAAAACTATTAATGTTTCATTAGTTTTGTTCTTGGGGTAGAGCATTTAAAATAAACAGATACACATTTTTATTGATGTTAGCTTTGTGAAATGAGTTGAAAGAGTTTGGGGTTTTTTTATATGATAATATTGAACTTATTTCTCCATGTACTTTCCTCTTATTTCACAACATGTGTTGGGTATCTTTGCATGCTATGCTCAATCCAAGTAGTTTTCCCAATACATGCAATATATTGGGAAATATATCACTCCTCCCCTCACACAGACCAAGGAATTTTCCCTGACACTGTGATATATGTGCTTCAGCTAAGAGGAAGCCAAATTTTTTTTTTCCTAAGAAATGCTAGAGTAGATTAATGAAAAATTAGGTGTCTTGTAGCTGGACTTATTCTTTAGCCTCCAAAACACTGTGGTCTTTAAATGTTTAAAGTGAATTTATAAGAAAGATGGGAATGGGTGTTTGATCAGGGCCTGTTGTATTAGGACAAGTTATAATGTTTTCAGACTGATAGAGGGTTGATTTAAACTAGGTATGAGGAAGAAATTTTTTACAGTGAGAGTGAAGAAACTGGCACAGGTTGCCCAAGGAGGTGGTAGATGCCCTGTTCCTGGAAAAACTCAAGGTCAGGCTGGACATGACTCCGAGGAAATGTCCCTGCTCATTTCAGGATGTTGGATGAGGTGACCTTTAAAGGTCCCTTCCAACCCAAAATATTCTGTGATTCCATCCAAATACAAATGCAGGCTTGAGTGAGAGCAATATACTTTACATCCCGAGCAGAATACATTATTTTTATTTATGTGTTTTCCTGGCTGCATAGCCATACAAATGGAATGGCTTGGAATAATTTATTTGAAGGCTAACATATATGCTCTATTTCTAATTTATAAATGATCACATTGTGCAAATAGCAAAAACCAAGCCACTTGCAGTGAAAATTGAACTTGGAAATAAAACAGATGGACTCTTGTCCTTGGGGAGAAGTTTGGGTCCCATGAATGCTCTACAACTTGAGAATATTTTACTAGATATAGAAATTAACCTTGCCAGGGAAGCATCACAAGATCACAGTTTTAAGATTTTATAAAATTCCCTATTGCAGGGAGGGACAAGAAGATACTGATGCGAATTTCACTAATTCTTGAAATAATCACTGCTTCTAAATTGAAGTATTTTAAAGAAGATTAAGAGGCTACTTCTGGTTGCCAAAAGTGAGGCATCCTGAAGTACAATTGCCAGTGACCTACACGGCAGCAACAGGAAGCCTTGGGTTTAATGTTCACTTGGGAAAGAGGATGGCCATAGGGGGAATATGGTTCTAGATTTGAAATTGACAAATGCTGAAGAAAAACTGCCTTTATCAGCTAGAGGAGTAAGTTTGATAATTTTTTTTTTCTTCCCATGGTTACGTGGATCATGTTTCAATTATAATGGCTGGAAGTACAATGGTTATTAGGCAACAGAGTCTGTTCTACTTCACTACAGGATTTTTTTGGTTGATATTTTGGCTCTGAAATGATTCAGGCTATTAAATAAATGCAGCCTACAACATGTATTCTGAAGAAAAATATTGAAAAGTAGGAACAAGTGATAGTAAAGGGGGAAATATTTAGCAGTTCTTTTTACTTCAGTAAGGGTTTCAGAAGTGGTTACTCCATTTTTTCATTGAATGAGTAAAATTGGCTGGAGGAGAGAATGAGTAAATAAAAGTTTAGAGGCTTATCTAATAACAAACCCATGTGTCAGCAGTTCTGAACGATGACAGTTTTACACAGCTAGATATTTTAATGTAGCACTATTAATACAGCTAATATTATCCTGACTATGGAGAATTAAGAGGAAAAAGCTTTCCTCTGTCAATTGGTCACAGTGCTTTGCCAGCAGGAATCTACTTAATTATATTTTAATTTGTAGCTTTAATGAATGCCATTAAGTTGTTGGGGTTTGTGGGGCTTTTTGGTGTTGTTTGTTTGTTTGTTTTGTAAGAAAGTGCTCTGTATATTCTAAAAAATTGAGTTACAATATGCATGACACTAAATTTATTTTTTTAAAAGATTTTATTGAAAAATAAAGCATGATCTTAAATCTTTGTTTTAAACAATTGCTCTAAAGAAACTCTAAGGAGCTTGTTGTCTAAAGATTGGGTTTCATGTGCAGATTAAACTTTGGCCGCTTGTCAATTGAGAAAAAAAATTCAGATCATCTTCAAATAGGCAGGCACAATAAAAATTCAGATCATCTTCAAATAGGCAGGCACAATAAAAGCCAAATTGTTATATTAAAAGAAACAAAATAAAACCAATACATTTTTATATCACTAATAATTTTAGTTATATATGTATTTAATTGCACATCCTCATAAAAACAGTTTTATAATATTGTTTTGTAACTATGTACCTTCTATGGTTTTACAAGATGTAAGTTGCTTTATGAATCATTATTTTTATATCTATTGATTCAGAAAAGATTTCTCTTACTGTTTCATTATACTTTTTTTAGGAGAGTGGAATGCAACAAAGTTTAGGTAAGTTAATGCCACTGAAATCAGTCCATGATAAGAAGTTCCTCAGAACAAGAAAAATAGAAAACATAAACAAAACCAACTTAGAGTAGTCTCTTATTTTCATCTATCAACATATATTTCAGAAAAAGGCATTGAGGCACCAGAATTTATTTGCAGGGAAACTAAAATTATTCTTCAGACTGATGTTTGTTATTTCCTGTTACTCTCTGATGAAAGAAAATATAGTTCCTTGCTATACAAAATCTGTAAAATTCATTCATAGGATAAATGGCTCCCAAATGATAATTTAAGCCAAACAAGGTTTCATTGTCACCAGGGAGTGTCAAGCAAGGTCTTGGGATTTGCATAATAATTGGCTTGAAACAAGTGATATTCCATACAGAACTATGTATACAGAGAGTAATGAATATGGTAGCCACAGTCTGTGAGATCAGTATCAGCACCATAATGAAAACTGAATATTTTTCAGTCTTTGGAGGTTTTCAAACATCCATAAAGCTAATGAGCTAATTTAGATAAGCATTAAACATGAATTTAATCACATTACTGGTAATTATTAGCAGACACACAATATGAAGGCCTTACATTTTCCCTCAAAATTGTAATTAACCATAAAAAAATAAATTGTTTGACCTAATGCACTGCATATAAATGACTCAACTAAAGACTTTTACATTTAACAAAATGCTTAGCTTAGAGTAATTTTTCCTTATATATATATTTAGCTGAAAGTTAAAGCATGTTTCTTGCCACGCTTTAACTTAAGAGCAAAATCTCATATCTCTGCAAATGTTACTCACTGAAATCCAATCCTATTTTCTAAACAAACACCTCATAACTTTATCTGATCTGTGGCCTCCTTCCTATGCTGGTCATGAGCTAAGAGGTAAGAACCTGCTGCCAGTAATCTCCCCAACTCCTGGGAAATAATTTAAGTTAAGCATGTGAGCAAAAGTCTTGAGTTTTAGAATAAAAGCTGTGCTCAAATAAGATTTGGAGTTTTGCTTGGCAAAATGGACAGGAGCACCTGACCCAAAAGTCTTGGGAGGAAAAAAAGGAAATTTCTTCCCTGGCTGCCTACAGGTACATTCCCAAAGCATTTCAGTGATAGAAAACAATGGCTGAAACATAAAAAGAAGCATGTAATTTTTTTTTTTTAAAGGATTTTGAAATAAAGCTTTCAGCCCTAGAAATGTGTGACCAGACAAATATTTTTAGTTTGCCTGTGTTAAAGTAAAAGCAGCTCTTTTCACAAAGACTTAAAGCTGGAGACTTAAAGACTTAAAGACTTAGAGGCTGGTCCATCAAGGTTCCGGAAAGAAATGCTTAATGGTCTAATTTCAAATAATGGAAGAGAACTGTTTTTTGAAAGCTGGCAAGTGACTGTAACTCCTCAATTTCTCTCAGGCAGAAGGAGAGGGCTTTTTTGTTTAACAGAGTGGTGAACTTGTCTACTTTTTCATTTTTCAATGGACCATTGCTCAATAACACATCTTCCGTGCCTTTACTCCTGTTACTCAGAAGTTGCACTTTTTCAGCAATATTGAAAAATGGAGATTTATATGAAAAGAGATAAAAGGCCCTTTTTCCAATGGATTATCACTGATATAAAATTATTATCTTTTTAGAGGCTTGTAGACATCCATATTTTTCACTGTAAAATTGGCAGAGAAACCATTTTCTATGTAATAAATTTTCAGTAAAAAATGTTCAACCACCTCCCTGCCTAGCTATGCTAGCTGTGCTCTCTGAGCCTGTGATTAAGCTGAAGCTTTATTTGGGCTCTTGCAGGTCAGCTCTCAGCCTAGGCTGGAATGTGCTTTTGCACACAATGATGTGGATAAAGGGGAATCAAGCCAACTTTTCCTGTCCGAGAAATGAATAACAAAACGGGCCATGCTTAAATTTCATGTGGACTTTTTATGAAAACTCCCTTCCAGCCCCCAAGCCCCACAATATTTGGCATAGAGACAAGCAGAATTCCTCGGATGGAAGAGCAGTTAATTAGCTGTAGGGATGCAGGCATCAGCAATCACCAGGTGTAGGGTGCCTCTGTGGTGTCAAATTCTCCTGCTCCTTACAGCTGTTCCTCCTTCCTGTTCTTCACCCGACTTTCTCACTCTACTTGAGAACACTTTTCTCCCCTTATACCTTTCCCTTCTCTGCTGGTTTGAAAGCAAAACCAGCTTTTGAGACTCCCAGTCAGAGATACAATTTAATAGGAGAAGAGAGGAAAAAAGGTAAAATAAAATAAATGGAATAATACAACCTAACACCCTGTTGGTCAAGGTGTTTGAAGCAGTCCAGAGGTAAGTCCTCCTGGAGTGGCAGATGTGGTTCCGCTGGAGCAGAGATGATCCTGAGAGAGAAGGGTCCATCCTCCTCCAGGAATCTGGTAGAACCAGATGTCTTGTGCTCCTGCATCTCAGTTTTTGTCTAGGTAGGAATGGTTGGCTCCTCTCACTGGGTGGGGCACCTCACAATGGAATATGTCATGCTCTTAGTGAGCCTTAATGGCCCGTTAGCAGAAGATATCCCCCGGAGGGAGGACAGGTGGTGAAAGAGATAAGAAACACTGCCCCACCTGGTTTTAACAGCTGACCCATTATCAGAAGGCATCTGGCCTCCTCCCCCCAGAGTTACAAGAGAGAAAGAAAAACATCTTCCCAGCTGCTGTCAGCAGATGAAATAGAATACACATTTTTGGTTCCCATAACCCAAGACACCTTCCCCTGATGTAGTCACCATTTCTTCTTTTGCTGCTCTTCCAGCTGGGTAATCCTTGCTTGATAAAGCATTCCTGAAATATTGTGGAGCCATGATGACTCCTGCAATTGCATTCCTCCATTTATTTATGTTATACATCCTTCTCCTATGCTATGTTTATGTAAGCAGTTACAACAGTGGAACACACTATCTGTAGACTAATTAGAATTTACTGTAATAAACACAGCGATGAATCACGACTTTCATGATTTCCTGCTCTAATAAACTATTGATATAATCCAGGACAATGACAGGGAAATGATCATTAATAACAAATATTTAGTATTTACTAATTAATTAAAGCTGCTCATTAATTTATTTGAAGGATAAAGGTTAAAGAAACAAGCCATTCATGTAATTTACTGTAAATGAAAACCAAAATATCTTCTCTTGGAATTAAAGTTTTCATGAAATTTTGCATATTGCATTAAGGACCTTGTGGGTGGAAAGCTGCAGCTGTTTAATGAACAAACTTTCTCATTTAATTCTCAGTCAGAGCACTCAGAAGCTGTATGATATGTATGTGAAATTGCATTAAGCAAATAAAAAAAAATATTTTTTTTTGCGCTTTGACTTCATGGAGAGAATATTTCTTGCTATATTCTTTGTGCTTTGTCTACAGCAAATGAAGATGAGACCTTATCTCCATGTCTCACCTTGATGTCTCTTGGTTCTGTTGTGCTTAGCTAATATAACACAAAAATAGAAAATATCAACTTCTTGAAAGAATAGAAAATTTGACTGAGAAAGGGATTTTAACTTTTTTGGTGTTGCCTCAGGCACAGCTTGAGTTGACTCCCGTGTCTATGAAACTGATTTTTTGCACCCAATCTACTGGAATTACCTTACACAACTACTCTTGCCTTCTCTTGCTGATGTCTTTCCCAGTCTGTTTTTGTAATACAGTATTTGCACCTAGGCATTCTCCTCCTGTTGTTTCACTATGTCAAAATTGAATATGAGAAATTTCTAGCTGTTAAAGGCTTGTGTTTAATTAACATATGGTGCTGTCTTACCTCTTTCAGAGTCTTCATCAAGAGCTTAAAGCATTTCGTGTCCTGTGTTGATGCACAAAAATTTCCCTAATTTTCACGTATACTGGGAAAGCATGAAATGGAATGAGAAAGTGTGGTGATAACTTGAGAAAGAGGCTATTAGACAAACTACCTTTATTAAGAGTTCTGGAGTTTTCCCTGTTTATAACAGGGATTGTCTGTCATGGTGTTGAAAGGCTGCTTGTTGGTGCTGAGGACGTCGTGGAACTGCACAGCCACTTCCCAGGGTTGTGGTGGAAAATGTACTTTGGACAGAGAAATTCTCAGACAGTTGGACTCCACCGCCTGATTTATGTCTGGAAATCCTCATCTGGGCTTTTGAATCACGAAAACAAATTTGCTTGAGGTATGTTAAATGTACTGATGCACTGAATCTGTATCTTTAGTAAAGGGGTTATTATTAAGGAATATCCCTTCAGGATATTAATTTATAGGATTATTAATATTAATATGATATTAATATATAGTAGTATTAATACTGGATAACAATATAACAGGAATATAACTTCAGCAATATTGTCCCAAACTAAGAAAACTATTTTTGAACCAGAATAATCAAAGCATAACCACAATGGGTGTCAGCAGAACAAAAACTGAGTTCTGTTAGGGTTTCTCTTTGTTATAAATTATTCCATTCTTATGGTGTCACGTTTCCAATTTGCCAGAGCCAGAAGTTTGACTTTTGTAAAATGTATTTTGAAGCTGGTTTCTGTTCAGTCTCTCTGAATTCAAAATTATCTTTTCAAGTTGCAAAATTTAAGTGTGCATTCATTCAAGTAGTACTATTCCAGTACATCTTTGGAATGTGATTTTTTTTAAGTCCTTCAAGGTGGGACTAGGGCATTCTCTTAGATCATGGCAGAGGAACCAGTGCACTTCCACAGGCATTTGAGATTTTTTTTGGAGAAATTACTTATTACATTTTATGACTTGCAATTGTCATTTTTGAGCTAAGTCTTTCATAAACAAGGAACAGGTATATTCATCATTAATCTGTGACAGGTTAATTATTTTATATCTCATGATATCTATATCATCATAATTCACATTAATTTATATCTCATGATAGTCCAAAAACTTAAGGTAATTTTTTCCTCATAGGAAAGGTATTTTAATAATTATACTAATTCTTGTCTCAGTGTATCAGAATGGGTTACAATAGATAGAAGAAATATTCCTACACTATGCTCACTGTTCTCCTCTTCCTTAGCTTTGCATCTTCAAATAATTAAAAAAAACCCCCCACACTTAGAAAAACCAAAACCAGAGTAATTCTGACCTATGTAGCTCCTTCAGTCAGTCATTTCTTTTTAAAAAAATCCCACTGAATGAGTAAAAAATGATGTGCCTGTATGCCTGTGGAAGCAGAGGGCTCCAGTGGGATCTTGTTCATTCTGTGAGTTCTTGTGACCTCTGGATGAGCAGAACACTGCACATGAATATGTACCAGCCAGGCAGATGTTACACTTACTGACCTTCACTCACTGAAACTGATAATCAGTTTGGCTGTCATTCATTGTCCTTTTGAGGCTTTCTGGCAGCAAATGAATGCCAAGGAGACATATTTGATCCTGTAGGTCCTGCCAGAAATTAGATTTGGACTTGGATATTTTGAAATGAATCTGAGTCGAGTTTGACAACAAAGGGAGGGCTGCTGCAGTAACATGTGCAGGTGATGCACTTCTCAATCTGTTTGTATTCTCCAGACAGGGAGAGATCAGGGCCCTTTCCTGCCTTTCATTCAGCTGTGGGTATCAAGGCCAAATACACAGTAATGTCAAAACATATAATTTATTTATTTATGCAGACAAACTGCCACTGAAGTTGCACCTATGTAACCTAATGAATGGGGCATGAGTGTTTGAGTTAATAAGAGGCAAAGAATTAATTGGCAGCAGCAGAAGTCTTCAGCTTTGTAATTTGGAAATTAGAATGGGGTGAGAATATGCATTAAATATTAAGATTTTTTTTAACGCAGTTAATAGTGTTTTGTATACTGTAATTGCCCACTGAATAAATGGTGTTTGATTTAAAAGCAAATTTTCTACATTTTTAATCAGTTTTGGTTTTCTGTTTTTATTTTCCTTTTGCCCCCTCTAGTATTTCATTAATGTAGTATTTCATTAATGGTTTACAGAGGTTCTGCAGAAGTAGATGAGGATGAGCAATACTGCACCTGTGTGTGATAGACAGAAGCATAACAATGTTTAAGAATCAGAATATGAGGATTTGTAAGGCTGCAGAAGCCACAGTGGGACACAGGCCCATGCCTCACAACCATCCAGAAACTCAGAAAAGGTAAATATGCTGAGTGTGGAGTGAAAAAAGTGTGTGGGGGAAGAAATTTAATTAGTAGTAATCAACAAAGATTATGTAGTTACATACTGGAATTTAGACTTCAGTGCTGTAATTGCAGCTTCCAGCTGAGGAGCATCCAGGGCAGCTCATCAGGAACATCAGCTTGGTTCTTTTTCAGGCTGCAGTTTTTATGTGCTGATCTATTCTCCTGGTGTAGCTGTACTTGTCCAGATGACTGTGATGAACAGCAAAGAAACCCTGCACAAGCAACCCCCTCCCTCTGTTTGCTTGAAGAAGAGGAATCATATCCTCTGAGGAATGTTAGGGTGATCCCTCGCTTATTTTAGCCTTCAATGCCCTTTCCATTAGCAGTTGTGTTCTGCTAAGACACAGGTGTGGGGAAAAGATGCACATTGCTGTTTCTAAAATCCTTCAGCGAGCTCCTAAGTCGTGGAAGCCCTTTATGGCTTTGCTGCCCAGCTGGCNCCTTTTCTTGTTCCTATGTTTCAGTTTTACCCAGGTAGGAATGGTTGGCTCCCCCCACTGGGTGGAGCATCTCACAATGGGATAATGGAATGTGGATAGTCTATTTTGGGGATGTGTGCTATTAAGGGTGTCTGAATGGCCCATTAGCAGAAAATATCCCCCTAGAGGGAGGATGGGTGGTGAAAGAGATAAGAAACACTGCACCACCTGGTTTGAACAGCTGGCCCATTATCAGAAGGCACCTGCCCCCCTCCTCCCAGAGTTACAAGAGATAAAGAAAAAAACATCTCTCCAGCTGCTTCTAACAAATGATATAGAATACACACCCCTGGCTCCACAACCCAAGACAAACAGACTCTCACTTGTATCCAACAATACATTTTTTTCCTTTGAGAATTTATTTGATAATTAAAACAAACAAACAAAACCCAAAACCCAAACAAGCAAACAGACAAACAACAAAAGAAACCTCACTGGAGGTTTTTGAGGTTTGTAAAGATGTATTGTATTTTCACTATAAATACGTGTCTATAATTCCACATGGGTGTAACCAAGCTAATTTTCTTTTTCCCTTAAGCAATTCTGTTTAAGAAGTTCCATTTCCCATTGACTTTTCTGCTTTTCCAGTTGTGAGTTCCAGCTGGAAAAATTTGCTGTCTTTAATGGCAACTAAAATCTGATCAGCAGCACAAAACCATCTCAGAGTGACATGCAACCACTGAATCGTTTGAATCCTCTCCTGCCTGAGACCTTAATCTTGGCACTTTTTTAAATATGGAAGACAATTCAATCTCTGAAAAATCATTATCCCTAGGATTTCTGCCACAAGTTCTCGGTTCCAAAGGAAAAAAAACAGGAAAACATTTCTGACTCCGTGCAGCTGAAAATTAGGAAACAGGTAGGGTGATAAGAGGAGATTTGAGAGAAATTTGCAGCTTAGAGAATTGAAGAAAAAGATGCCAACGTTTTATTTTTTTTCCAGGTTATTTGGCTCAGGAAAAAAAAAAAAATCCCTGTATAAGTTTATTCTCCACATATTATCATTTTCAGTGTGACATTTAATGTTGGTCATGAATGTGTGCAGATGTTTGCTTTATTCGGTTTATTTTGTCTGGAAAAAAAACATTAGTTGGCTTGTACTTCACCAGAAAACTGTTATTGTTTGGCTTACACCTGCAAGTAAACAAGGTATAAAGTGGCATTCTGATATCTATTCAGCCAATTCCTGTTTATTTGTTGAACCAACCACCATTAGTGGCTGTGAATGGGTCTCATTGTGCTGGTGTCAGTGAGGTTGTGCTTAGTCCTGTGAGCTTGAGAACAGCTGGTTATGGTGGAGAAAAAGGCTAAATAATAGGACTTGAAACACTGTCCTGCAATTACCAAGGTGCTGTTACGGAGTATTTGTTTTAATCTGGAGAGAGGGACTTTGTGTCCAAACAGAGATCCTCAAAACTAAATGTAAGTACAGGGCTGTTTCTGTATGGGGCAGTGTGAGTCTGGGAGATCCGTAGCCAATTCTGTGGTGCTGTATGATGTGCTATTTCCAAATTGTTGCTGAGTCTTCATTGGACTGCATGGTTTTAATATACCTAGGTCTCCTCCGACATGAGTGACTCCTTTATTTGTGCTCCCCCATTGCACAGATCCCAAATATCTTTGGGTCTGCCAAAGTGGTATGAGTATAGTTAAAATGAGTAAGCCTCAGACCTTCTGATGAGGAATTATGATTAAACAGATGGTATTTTTGTTTCAATTATTATTTATTAGATGGACACAGAAATGACTGTGCAATAAACAGATGGCATTAACACAGTGGTGCCCAATAGGCCCCTGTTAGATGAAAAGCTGTTTTCTTGCTGGGGCCTTAGGAAGTAATGGGAAGGAGGAGTTGGTTCACTCAGGGTGCTGGAGATTGAGCCTCAGAAGTCGAATCGTTCATCCTGCCTAGGTAGAAAGTGATCCTGGCCTTGGGACTCTCAACATTTCTTTGGTTTTCCTGTGACTTCACTGTTCCCTTGGGGTAGATCAGGGCACAGGGAGGAGTTCAGAGTCTGTAGTTTTTGTGTCTGGTACTGTGCAGACAATGTAAACAACTGCATTGAAAACAAAGGGGATGGGATGGTAGGGAGCTATACCCTGGAGTGCTTCTTCCTCTCTCTGCTGGGCTGAAGAATATCCCCGGCATGTACATTTTCCTTTGTTATCACTGGTATGTTGGTCATACTTAAATTTATCATAACCCACTGAAATACGTTGTTGGGTTTTTCATTACCAATCATGGGTGACAGGAAGCAAAGGATTCTAAGAGGGACTCTGGAAAGAATATCACTTTCAAAGGACAAAGAGGAAGGCTACAGAAGGAAATGTAAACAGGACTGGTTTGCAGAATACCTCACCCGGTGTTAATAATGAAAAATATCAATACACAGGAATGGTAACTTGGTACATTGGTATGGGAACCAATGTCTTTTGTTTCAGCACAAATCACGTTCTGGACAGAGCAGAAACCTGCGGGAAGGTGAAAAAATCTCTTATTTCCTGGCATCTTTGGGAATGAGTAGAAAATAGTGTTGAGGACAAGATAGGTGTGCAGTCATCACAAGAGACCAGTATCACAACAACCTAGAAAAAGGCTTATTTCAGTACCTACATGCTGAAAAAGACAGCACCGTTTAAATAAAAGATTGTAATCATGTGAACTTAAAGGGGCCAATTTTTTTTTTTTTTTTTGTCAGCTATGTTGGTCTCTCGGCCTAAAGGCACCTGCTGAACCGCCCCCTTTCTCATTTCAATCCAGAAAATTCACAGGTGGTTTATGTTAGAATATGGGGACCCTCATGGTCATCATTTTGATGTTACTGCTCTTCTGCTCAGTGTATTTCAGTGCTTTGATCAGGGGACTGGTTATAGTCACAGATGGTTGCTGTTTGACAGGCAAAGTAAACAGGCACAAAAGTGAAATATTCTTTTGTTTTGGTGAGTCAGGCCAGTGTCATGTGGGTGGGCACTGCTCTGAAATCCTTCTAACTGTGGAAGGATGGGGAGAGGGTATTGTGTATAATGGCACACAGGAATCTTGCAACTTTCTCTCCTGGACTGCCTTGTTGAGGATTTGATCAACAAATCTGAGCTTACAATGACATTTCACTGTTACCTTTTCAATTAAGGTGGTAAGCACTGCCATCACAGAGCACTGTGAAATTTTGAGGGGTTAGTCTGGAAAAATCCCATCTGGCAAAGATGTACCTGATCCTGCATATCAATAGGAGTTTTGAGCAGAGATCAATAGTGCGATGAAATGCTACATAATTGTTGTGTGTCTGTGCCTGTGTCTACTTGCCTGCATTCACAATGCAAAAAGAAATAAAACACACAGAAAAAAACCCCAAAAACCCAACCAAACAAAACAACACCTCAGGTCACCAGAAATACAGCTCTTAATATAGCATTAAACTAGTTACCTAGGCAGTGTAAATGCTTTTATGAAACATTTCTATATTATGAAAAGAGAAATCTGATAAATCAATACTGGTTTTGAAATTGATTAAATACTTTGGATTAAGGACTGTTGCACGGCATTTGTGGCAACTCCTGACGTGACATCTGGTCGGTGAATTCTCCTGGGGTAATTTTGTGGGATTGGAAACCTGGTTTTCCATAAAGAAATTGTTACTGACCTATTGATGCGATGTGACATCGCCTCCTCCTTTGGCAGCTTCGGCAGTGGCAGAGAGAGTTGGTCCCATCAGCCCTTACACTGATCCGTTGCCAGGTAAACAAGAAAAAGAATCAGATAGGGAAAGGGCTGACTGCCCTCTCTCTCCCCTCAAAACGAAACAAAGGGAAATTCATGATGTTGTCATCTTTTTCTCATTGTTTATCAACTGAAGTGCAGCTAAAGCTGTATTTTTTGTCACTGCCTTTAGTTTTATTAAAAATCATGAAGCCACCAATGAAATGGATTTTGCTTTATTGATACATTACCTAGTTAAAGACCAACTCTTAATTTTCAGCACTTAAATTATTTGGTTATTGCAAATAGTTAAAGGAAAGCTCCATTACCAGAGACTTTTTTATACAGTTTCTTCTTTTCTGTGTCTTGACAGTTTGGCTGGATCAGGTTTAGCTGGATCAGTTAAGATAAATAGTGGTTTGTTAAACACTTGTGTTGAAAAGAAAAAGCAAGCATGTTATTCTTAAGGGCATGGGGAAAAAAGGTGCTCATTTTTTCTTTATTATTTCATCCATTTTGGAACCTAGTGGTTTTCAAGCCGTAGCTTCAGATTGGGACCTTTGAGAGAGCTCTTTCTACAAAGACTGCATCTCCCATCAGCCCAAAATTAATAGGATAAAACACACTTTAGGGCTGGCTTCAGATACTCATCTTCTGCCCATGGAAAGCTTGATGGTGGGGAAGACACTCAAGAGTTTTCAAAACTTTGATCACACCAGCTTGGAGTTCTGGCCACCAGTTTTGGAAGAGATCTTTTGGTTCTCTTTGGTGGCTTGAATTTGTTACTCTCCGTTTCCAAGGACAATGTGTGTTAATTGTAGTTTCTCCAGCTACTGACAGCAATTGGTTTATTTTTAAGGAAAATATTTTAAACCATTCAATTTCTTAAACATGATAAATATTGTGATTTTAAAATAAAATTTGCTTTGTTCTGTAGGCATAAAATTGCAACAAATTATACTACAGCAAGAAAAAGAGTAGGCGAAGCTTTCAAACCCATACCTTCACATATTCTCCTAAAATTCCTACTATTCTTAAAATACTAATTTACAATCTGTGTAAATCAACACTGTAAATTTGTATCAATAACCTACCCTCAGTTGGGTAAACGCAGTTGGGTAACTCTCAGTAATATACAAGCATAAATATATACATAAGAAAAAGGTTTTCACAGATGAAATCACTTGGTGATTGCTTACTGATGCTTTCCCAGATTGAGATAAATGAAGGTCAGGAAGGATTGTATCTCAAAAAAAAAAAAAAAGGGTCAGATGAGAACACAGAAAATCTCGTGAAGAAATAAGCAGCAATAGTATTGTAAAAGCATTCAAAAATACATATGGAACGCATGTACTGAGTTTTAAGGATTTTCCTCATAAGTTTCTGAATATTTGAAGTGGATGCTAATGATCAAATTATTTTTGATACTAGCTACTAAAAGAAGCTAAAGACATTCCTGTGTAGCATTTGAGCATCTGAAATAGTGATTGATCATGACTAAATCAATCTGCCCTGGAAACATGTTTCTTTTTATTTGTACCTGTGTTAGATTCTGCTGGTGCCATCAGTTCTGTTGCTTCTCCCAGAATCTGTAAGAGGCCAATATTTATTTCTTCCAGCTCTTCGTTATGAACCATAGATGGATTGTAAAATAACTGAAAATGGTTTTATCATTGAATTTTTCTACAGTACATGACACATGAGGCTTTTTGGTGTGCTATGTGATGATCAAGGCACAGATACACAGTGATCCATGTAGGCTCAGGCTTAATTTCTGAGTAAGTCCCAAGCTTTGATTGTTTTCCACACCATTGTGGCCTTTCTATTATGTATCTGTAATGACAGCTCCCCAGTTTGCCTTCTGAAGAATCCTACAAGCTCTCTACACTGCAAATCTCACTTAGATCTGTAAGAGAAACTGGCTGACAGACATACTTGTTCAATTTGTTCAATGTATCCCATGGTATAATTTTTTTATTGTTTCCAGCTCCAGAACTGCTACGGTTAATTTTGTCTCCCTCGGTTTCCATAAAATTTATGTCTTTTTTGAAAAAGGAAAATAAACCTAAATGGCTAAAACATTCTTATTATTTAAGTTCAAATATTATGACTAGGCTGTTAACTTTGGTTACTGCGAGAGAGAGTAATATCATCCTCCTCTGCATTGAATTAATGGCCAAGGTTTTTTTTTTTTTTCTTTTCATCTTAGCTGATTTTTTTTGCTTTTCGCCGTGTGTCTATCACTTCAGGAAAATTAATGAGTCAACATTGTACCAGTTCTAGAGAACTGATAAATGAGAAAAATCAGTCGGCTTGTTCAGCTTGTGTCTTTGCATTAAATCAATCTTGAAATAATTTATCCTTCCCACGAGCCGTGCAGATACACAGATCTCATTTATGCAGCCTCTGTGCAACTTTCTTCACAGCTTTCATTTGATTTGCTTATCCATGTGCTTCTGCTACTAATGTTGGATGCTGGCCTTAATAGGATGGATGGCAAGACTTCGTGGTGTTTCAAATACTCTGAGTAAATCAGATCATTAAAATACAGCTTAACCTAATGGATCACCCTGGAGTGCAAAAAAAAAAAAAAAATCCTTCTCTATATTAAAATGAACAGAATTGTGGGGTTTTAGCATCCTCCACAGAGTGGAAAATAACTCATAAAAAATGTGGAAATACGGTATGAAACACTATGTTTGACTTTTAATTCCCTAAAGCTCAGGTTTTATTCCTCTGTCCACGTCTTCCTTTGGGATTTCATCTGAGGGAGGGGACATTTCTTTGTATTTTGTTTTCACAGTGCCCTGACACATGGTTGGGTGCTCCTTGTTGCACAAACAGGCTTAGTTTTTCATCAGAAGCATCATTATAAATGGTTTATTATGCAGTATCCCAGTCTAATTAGGTTTATATATGCCAAGACCTTGGTCATGGATCTAAATCTATTAAAGAATGAAACAAAAATTTCTGTGCTTTGCAAGACACATTTTAATATTATTGCTTTGTCTAACAGGTGAAATCATCTCAAGGTCCATTTGTGCCTGGACAGCATCTCTCTGGGCAATGGAGAACCACTCTGGTCCCAGAGCTCAGCACCCCCTACACCTTGTGGGAGGCTCCTGGTTTAGACATAAAACCTGCTTGCTCATGTGGCTGGTGACATTCCTTGTCAGCCAGAGAGGTTAAGTATTATCTGTCCAGAAGAAAGGCAGCACACAGCTTCCTAATTTCTGGTGGAAAAAAGGCCTGAAGGCTCACTTTGACCACCAAGGCTGAGTTTGGACTTGGATGCAAGAGCTCACAGAGACATGTTTTTAGGGTCCTGATTCTTCACTCTCTGGCCCAGTGTCTAGTCTTCCATTCTGTCTGTGCCTGTTTTTCTGGCTTCTGTCTTTATTTTATTTTGGTGTGTATGTACAGTGACTGGTGCCAAACTGACTCTGCCTGGCACTGGATGCAACAGAGCCATGTCTCCAAAACTGAGAATGGAAAAGTATCCCCAGGCTGACTTAAATGTCGAAGAGACTTGTTCTGGGGAGGGCCGACTGGAAGAACAGAGGTAAGAATGTGGTCTGCTAGCACCTCACCACATCAGAGATCTGGTAATTCTAGTAAAAAATTCTAGTAAAAAATGCTGTCATGGATGATTAGGACGCTGCTAAATGTGTTTTTCACCCATAAAATTAATGAGTCCCTCTAAAGACCTTAAAGATTCTTTCTAACTCAACACCAGCAGCAGGTATTTCAAACCAGATGTGTTCCCTATCCCACTGCTCTTTGCCATTTGATGCAGTTCCCGTTCAGCCTTGCTCTGTTGCTGCCTTTGCCTTATCTCTGGTCAAGGCTTTAATCCCCTAATAGCAAACTGAGCTCATATCAGCACTCAAACGCTGCTGTGATGTGCAGCCACTTCATCAATGTGAGAAGTGCCTCACTCCCTGACCTTGGGGCCAGGCTCTGGAGCTGCACTACAGGGCTGTACACATGCCACCAACACACAGGTCACACACAGCAGCCAGCACCAGGCACCACCCCTGAGATTTCCAGCAGAGCAAATAGAAAGAAAGAGTGTCCACGTGAAGGAAAGAGTGAGGGCTGGAGCTGCTGCTTCACAGGTTGGAGCATTAGTGCTTCTGCTTGAAAGATAGTCATATGGTTTATATACATTTTGTGATTGGGCCAGCTGAAGAGCGATTTTAGCACTGAAGGAAAGGGTAGCTTAAAAAAAAAATCAAATAATAAACAGAAAAGATGAATGCTCACAGTTTCATTAAGCCTTAGATGTAAACATAAACATGAAGAATTAAGGAAAAGCATTAGAGAAAACCCAGAGAGATACAAAGTCTGTGCTTTGTCTACCACCATGGTTTCCTCCAACTCTGCCAGCTTGACTTTAAACCAATATCAGGCCTCAATAGGATTTATAAATCTAAGATGTGAAGTATTGTTTTCTCTAAAAGCTGAAGAAAATATAGAATCAGAGTAGAATGCAAAGGCTTAAATACTAAATTTGTTAATAGTGAGACAGGAAAAAACCAAGCCTGAATAAATGGTCTGGGCAAGTACTCGATTTCTTTTTTAAAAGTCTTTTTCATAAAATGCAACACAAGGTTTTAAAAAACACAGAAATGCTGATTGGAAGGTGTTCATCAGGTTCCCTTTAGCAAGAATATTTCCAGAAAGAATTTCATGGTGCAATCCAATTAGCCTTTCTGTAGCTGCAAAACTCTTCACAAAACCAGCTCCCTAAGTTCATGTGCATCGAGCAGTTCAAGTGAAAATCTGCCAGTGGAACTGAATTAAAACCATAGAGCCAAGGTCTCTCCTAGTATAAATCATGTACATTGCTATAATAAAACAACATACAACAGAAGCAATTCTTCACACCACTGAGTTTTTGGCATGGGAGTTGGTCCCAGAATCCAAATCTTACTGTTCCAGCTTCCATATTTCATAATGTGTCAGAAAACCTAAACTACAATATGCTGTAATAATTTTGTGACATTTGAGAATAGAATAAATGTGACGTGGGATCTAAAGAAAGCTAAAGTAAGTTGGGATTTATCTTATTTTTCTTTTTTAATGGTCTTGGTCATGCTATTAAACGGCATTTTCTCATGTGGAAAATGAAGTGGAGGTATTGTACCATGTCCTGATTTTACCAGTTGAAGCCTCTTTCTTTCTCCAAAGTCATAAAGTATATGTCAAGCACTCTGAGCAACTCCTTTATGCCTTGCTGGCAGTGCTGCAATTAGTATCACACTGTGTCATATTCGAAGCTCAGTGACTGTTAAATGTGCTATGCCTGCATCACACTAACTACTATATCAGTCATTTTAGATGACCCCCTTGAAAATTGCTGCCAAAAGTTTATATGTCAGAAACCACTTTCAAAATGCTTATGAAGTGAAGAATTTTCACAGCTCTTTACCTACTTAAATACTAAGAACTGTCAGTCAACGAAATCAGGCTCGACAGTTTATATTCCAAGAGTCACTATTCAAAGATTTGCTTGAAAAATTATTCCCATCATCTGTCAGCAAGTGGCTTCTGTGTTTAGTCAGTTGCTCACTCTTATATTGTGATGACCACTGTTAAGTTGCTACAAAAGACCTGCCACAACCCTTGGTATTGTTTTTGTGTGGGGTGAGCTAGGGACATCTACAATCAGCAGTGTCTGCAGTCCCAAGTGATTTCAAAAAAATATGATCCAGGCATTGAACAACAGAGATTTATTTACAGAGCAGTTAACAACTGACAAAACTTTTAGAGAAAGGAGGTGAGGAGTTTTTTTTAAATTTAAAAAATTTGAACTGTAAACTTATCCCATACATCCACTGCCAAGTGTGACCTTTGATTTATGGCTGAGTCTCTCTTTATTTCTTTTAATTTCCTGGAAAAATATACAGGTGGGACTTTAGTAATATGGCTGAGGTCCAAGCCTCAGCTCACAATATTCATAGGCTAAGATTTTAGTCTTTCTTTTGTAAAAGCTGCATAGCCCATGAGCATAGTACTAAGAGTCAATATCTACAATGAACTACTATTAATTTTGAAGTTACTGATGCTTTTATTTGTAAGTTAAAGACTGCTACAATGAATGGCAAAAGTGCAACAGGACTTTGTGTGCCCTGTTGCCAACTCTTACCACATCTTTTTGCTTCCATTCCTCATAACACTGAGGACTTTCTTCAGTACTACTGGTCTTTTTGCTCAGCCTGAGCAGGTGGGAGATCTGGGCATTGGGGATTATTCCGAAAGCAAATTTAGCAGTTCTGAAGGCTGTCAACAGGACCTACCCAACAGACCTGCTCAAGGCATAATAAATGTCTGTCTCTATGACTGGTTTCTTCACAAAACAAAGTCATAGAAAAATTACACTACAGTCATCTGTCTTTTATATAGTGGAAGACAGGTTCAGTGCTCTCTTCATTCTCAAAGGATTTAATTTCCTTTTGTTTGCTTTCCATGAAATGACTCTAGGTCAAGTGCAAGACTTTGTGTCTTATGCCAGGAAGAGGGAAATTCAAACAGAAAAGGAGAATATCTGTGTCCTTGTCTTTAGACTTCTGTAATGTTTTACATGAAACTCTCATTAGATGGAAAAAAATAATGATAGGACTGAAAAATGACAGCAACCTACCCTCTGTGTGTTAACTATGGAGAGGTTTGTAGCTCTGTTATGGGTGCTGCCTCATTTTCCTACTAGGCCAACTGTCACTGGAGAAGAGCTAAAAGAGTTTTCTTCCTCATTTAAAACTGTCATTTTCTCCTGTGAAATGGGTTTTGTAGACCCAGGAGAATTAGTCAGACAGCAGGTCGTTCTGTCTGATGCTGTCTTGCCTCCTGCAGGAAGGAGATGTAGCTTCCAGAGATCCATCCCCACCAAATGCTCAGTGACAAGCAGGAATTTGCATGCAAAGGATAAGCAGAGCTGCCTCTTGCTAAGATATGTCTGTATAGTCCTTATAGACATCTGTGTGTTTCCAAATGTATTTAGATGTGTAAATATTTATGGCTGTAACAACATAGGTATAAATAAATCCCACCATCAATTATGTCAAATGAATGCATAAGCCATGCATAAAAGTGTCAGTGGCAACACCTTCACTGAATTTCATGGGCATTCAACCAGGCGCTTCCCAAGAAAACAAGGTTTTGAGTTTCTCTGCTGGGTAAAGAGGATTCTGGGAATCTGCCCTTGGACAGGAGCAGAGACAAAAGCATTTCCAGCAGTCTGATCTTGTTTTTCTGTAGTCTGGTGAGCAGCCTTTTCTCTGTCTGGCCTAGCCATTTGAAACACTAAGCCTTTGGAGGGCGTTTAACTTTTAACCTCCAACTTCGTCCTTATTTCCCTGGCCTGTCTCAGCCTGTTGCTATCAGAAATACTCTAAAGCAAAGGCAAATGATCTCTCTTGGAGAGATTCCTCTACCCCGTAGAGGAATTGCTCTGGGAATGGAGCCATATTTCAATTACATGACATGATATGACATGAGAATCAGTGGTACCTAACATTCAGTTTAGGCACATCTTCCTTGGTGTCATGAATGAGTGTGATCAACTATAAGAGGCAAGTGAAAGTATGATTTAGTCAGGAACAAATATGTTGCAAGGGATTGGCTGCTTTCAAATCTCTTTTACCTATATAACACCAATCTAAAATAAAGGGCTGATAGAGACTCTACGAGAGATGAGAATAGGATCTCTTATAGGGACAATATTGCTTGGGATTTGGTAAAATTTATTGCTGAATCCAAGATCTTAGTTCTACTGTTATGAGTTCTGGGTGTGGGTTTGTTGTTGTTGTTGTTGTTGTTGTTGTTTTTTCCAAGGAACCCCAGAAACCACCATGGAAGACCCATGACCATGGAATTTACTACAAAGATTTTGGGGTTTAGGTTGCCTGTCAAGAGCAAGAAACAAGTCAGACCAGAATGTTGAATCTTAGTAAAACTGGACTCCTTAACCACTTGTGTTATCTACCATTGCTGGAGTGATTAACCTGCTTGAGAACACGGGAATCATTTTACATTTTGTAGATGCTTTTCAAAGGCTTATGTTCCAAGTGCACAATAGAAATATGTGATACTTTGGGTACTGCCCAAAGTACATAAAATTATGATAATTTCAGCATGAAGAACAGCACCAGCCCTAACCCTCAGGCTAAAGCAGAAATGCCTTACTAAGATGACAAAAGAAGGTAAGGGGTACTGAGGAAGAATTTTGCTGTGAGTAGTGTAAGCTGTTCGGACATGTAATTTTTTCTTGATGAAATTGAATAAAATAAATAAGCAAGCCTCAAATAGGCTGGGCTAATATATGAATAGGACCTGTAACATTATTAAAGGTCCTTCATAAACAGAAGTACTATCTAAACAGTATTTATTGCATTGTATTTTTGGCTATGGGACTGCTCTTATCTTTGTTTCTATTTCGATCATATCCCATTGAGGATAAGGTCTGGCTTGTCACTGATTTGACAGACAGTGCAATTCCACTTGTAATTCCTACAGCCATTTGCTGGATCAGTTTAAAATCCTCCTGCTGCTTTTGGAGTTCACGGCTGGTGGAGAAAATGATGAGCAGACAGGTGTCTCAAACTATTGTTTCATGGTGGGAACAAAATACACTGTCAATGGGTTGTTTGCACAACCAAAACATCTACATTTGCGATTTAACTTGGATCTGTCCACACCCTGCTGTGGAATTTAGGAATTTGTTGGGGTTTTTTATAAACTGTAGGAGTGATGAGTGATCTTTGCCTGAATTCGATTTCTTAAGGAACCGCTTAACGCTTTTTGCTGTCCAGAGAAGGATTTGCTTTTCAAAACAGTTTAAAATCCTTTGCCTTCTCCTTTTCTCAGTGCCTTTCCTCTTTGACAACCTGGTCGGGCGAGTTCAAGCAGGGGTCAGCCCTTGTGTTGCCTCTCAAGTGTTGCTAGATGGGAAGTCATCTGAAGGTGTTGCATTCTTCTCCACGCAGGGGAACCGGCCCTTTGTTAAGTCAATGCTTTAAATTCACTTACATTCAGCACTCGTGGTACTTTTGTCTTATTGCAAAATGCCTCTTGAACCAATGTGTTTATCTACCGCTTTTTACAGGCGCTGTCAAACCTTGTTATAGCAGTGTAGGTTTTTGAACTCCAGGTTTGCATTCTGTCCCAAGAGTTTTCTGCCTCCCAGCAATGTTACCAGAAGAAAATATGTTGTCTTACCTCAAATACTCTGTGGTTGAGAGTATTTCAATTTCAATTTCAACTCCAATTCCCTGACTCTTAACACACTAGTAATCTCGCAGAGTAGGATGATGCTAACATCTACAGCATGGTTTGCTAGAATTATCTAGCATTAATCCAAAAATGTCAGAAGCCTTTTATTTGTGTAAAAAAGAAATAAAAAAATTTCTGTGTTCTGTTTCAGATCTAACAGTCAGGCTGAATTCTCTGAACACTCTACTATCCTTTCCTGTAAAAAGCCCTGGATACTATTTCAAAATAAACAAACCAGCCTGCTTCTAAAGTTTACCAACCTATATTTTATTTTGGATCATCTTCTTTTGGCCATATCTTTATACCTGAGGCAACATTCAGGATCTTTGTCCATCCTTTGTCAGTGTTCCTTTAATGGTGTAAGCCTTGCAAGGTACAACTGCCCCAGCTGGGCTGGGGGTGTGGACTGCAGGAGAAGGGAGAACATCCTTCTAGAAATCACTTTTCAATTCCTGGAGTCTCCAAACACAGCTTATCTCTGGTTGGTGCCACCCTTAGTTGTAGAGTCATCTTTTTATCCCCTCAGATCTCTGTGGCTGCTAAAATTCCAGGCTTGCTAGTCTATTTTGTTTATGCCTTGCCAAATGTTGAATCACTGTTTTGCTAAATATATTTAAATTAAGTGAACAAATTAATTACCTGGTTACTTCAGTTAGCAGTTTGTTTAGTTGCTGTCTTGTCACAGGAGAGGTTAAATTTGTGTGGAGCTGGCAATTTGGTTTCTGACTTATCTTGGTGCAGCATTTTAATTTCCCCTATCTGTGGTTTGTGATCTCTTGACATCTCATGGAGAAAAAATCCCGGTGGATTTTGTTTTGTGTTTTTCCTATTATCATGGTGTTTTCTTATTTTTTTCCTCCCTGTTTACCTCTCTGTTTTTTCTTTTTATTCTTCTCCTTATTATCATTATTTTCTTTATTTTTGTTATTAATCTTTTTTTTTTTCTGCTCCAGAACTTGAAGAATTTGAGATTTTGTCAGAGGAAAATATGGAATGCTCTATACTTGCCAGAGAAAAGTACTCTTTTACACTGTTCATCTCTGCAACAGCAGAACAATTCCTCTAAATGCCTTTTTTTTGAGCTTACCTTTGTTAAAGGTAACATCCAACCATATCAGCACAGTGCTTAGTCCTCCCTGTGCTTCCCATAGAAATTAGAAATTTTTTTGGATCTTTTGTCTTGAAGGAAGGTGCTCCTTCCCTAAGGCCAAAGGAAATAAGGCCACATTGCTGGCTGGAGTATTTGTGAATTGAAATCATCAGTAGTTGAGACCTGAGCGAATTCAAATCCCTTAACACAGAACCAGGTTAACTGATTAATGCAATGGTATTGCTCCATGTACTTCATAAGGCAATTTAGTATGGTGCCCTCCCAAATGGAACATTAAAAAAAATATATTTAAATTGATCATAAACCTGAGAAAGACTTTTACTAAGTGCTTAGCCAGCTCAGCTATTGCTTGTGATCCTTGCTTCATGCTATAGCTCAAATTTCATTAGAAGCTGCTTTTCATTCAAGTTAAATAATCCCTTAAAATCCTTATAAAATCAGAAGACACACATGCTTGAACTGTTTTTCTTCCGCTGAAGCACGCGTTGCACAAACGAAGCTGACTTTCAGATTATGATTTGCATAGCACTGCATAATAAAAATGCATCTGAAATTTATAGAGCGCCACAAACTGTTTAATACTCAACAGTTAAAACTGCTGTGTTTTCCACAGCAAGCTGTAATAACGAAGGATTTAATACAGAATCTGATACCTGGACAGTTATTAACATTGTTTTCCTAGTATTTTACTGCCTGCTTGTAAACACTAGTTTATTGAAATGTACCTACATGGTCATATAAACTGTGAGAAGGACCACGTTGTTTTCTTTGCCAGAGGTAGTTGCAGATGTAATGAAAAAGTCTGGACCATGAACTTAAACATCCAATCCATCCAACACACAAAAAAAATTAAATCCCTTCCTACCACACCATTTTGACCTTGTATAGCTGTTCAGGCTTTTGACAAACAGCCAGAGGAAGTTGCTGCTCTGGAGATCTGGTTTGTTTGAGTTAGGTTTTTAAACTCTATAATTCCCTTTAAAGAACATGGGCTCCCTCCCTCCCCCCTTTATAATCTGTAAAAAAGGAGGAAGGACACTTCAATGTACACTGTTATTTTTACTGCTGGATCTCGTGCCAGCAGAAATGCAAGGTTTAATTTTATTAGACTGTAGAGATTAAAAATACCATAAGAATCTCAGTAATGGTTATGAGTTGATATATTCACATTTCAAAGTAAGTATCTCCTCTGATCTTATTTAAGTGTATTTTAAAACTTGTCCTTTCACTCTTTATCACCTTAGATCACCTTAGATTTTTAGGCAAGGCTTTAGCAGCTGTACAAAACAAAACCAACCAAATTTAAAAAAAAAAAAAATAGAGAGGAAAACTATTGCCTAGGTGTTGAAGCCAGTGAAGTGTAATACTAGCTGGCAGAAGAAACTACAGGTCATCCAACAGATTCAAAAATTAGGCTAGGATGTTAAGGACTTACTTCCATTTACCTAAATGAACAAAGCCTAGTTGAATAGGCAGAGTGAAACCATATCTTCCTCCACAATGCTGGGGTTTGTTTTTGGGAAATAAATCTACCTTGCTCAGGAGGAAGAGGAAAAGTGAAGAAAATTAGCAGCTGTTTTAGTAGGGAGGATGTCATAACTTAAGCTGCCAGCTCAGCAGGATTTAGTCCAGAATCTGTACAAAGAAAAGTAACTTTCATGTGTTGCTTTTTTTTTTTTTTTGTTTTTTGTTTTTTGTTTTTTGTTTTTTGTTTTTTGTTTTTTGTTTTTTGTTTTTTGTTTTTTGTTTTTTGTTTTTTGTTTTTTGTTTTTTGTTTTTTGTTTTTTGTTTTTTTTTTTTTGTACAGATCTTTACTTTCTAAGGTTGGACATATATTTTGAGACCTAAAGTCTACAAGAGCTTCCTCTGTAATCCATGGCACGTGTCTCCCTGCTCTCTAGCCAGTATTCTTTGGCTAGATCAGATGTTTCAGAGCCCCTTTATGGATGCTTTATTCACTTTGTTCACAAAAGTAAGTACCTGGCAAATGGAATCAGGTTCTAACTTGGTGAAAGATCCTCCCTTATTGCTTATTCTCTATAAAATTTGTTCTAATAGGAGAAGTTTTTAATTAAATTAGGTCTCCAGCTAACCTCAAACACTGCACAGCTGCTTCATATATATATATATGCACACACATATATATACACATATATATATATTTCAGTTAGAATTTTTGATACCTGATTATTACAACCTATTTGATGGAGGTTTAGATCTAGACATGAACAACTCAGAGATATGGCAGAGAAGGCATCATCCATCTCTGGCCCCTTCTGAAAAGTTCAGACACACATGGGCACTGTTAGTATTTTGGATAAATTGAACCTTGGAGAGAAAAAAATGGAGTAAAAAGGAGAACATAGGAGTAAAATATGTAAAGGTATAAAAATACCTTATATAAAAATACCTTATATAAAAAATATAAGGTATTTTAGTAAAATACCTAATAAAAGAAAAAGTTAGAAGACCTACTAGGCTTCTCAGTATTTTCACAGACTTCCCACCCCAAGCATCAAGTGGTGGTCTGTTTTTGTTTGTTTGTTTGCATGCACATTAATGTCTTTTAGATGGAAAGGAAATTCCAAAAAAGGTTCTTACTGGTCCTATTTTTTTTTTCTTTTTAATTCTTCTACATTTTCAAAATACAAATTTCAATATTAGAAAGTAAGTGTAAAAAAGAACAAAGAATTACCTTTGGAGGAAGCATTATGGAACTTAATGATTCTTTAAAATGGCATCTATTTTTTTTTTTATTTTAGTATGAATAGATTTTTTTCTACATTTACGGGTAGAATAAGTAGTTCCTTTGCTGTCTATCTGCCACCAGTTGATTTTACTACTAGATTTGATTCATCCACTTGCACATGAAAAGAGTGAGCACAGAATGATTCTCTGATTCAGAGTGGGGCTTTTTTTTTAAGTCCAGTGAGTATATTTATCACTAATTCTGAGTTTATACTGAATACAGATACCAGAGGCACTGT
The DNA here is from genome assembly GCA_013400275.1 of Rhadina sibilatrix. Taxonomy (NCBI): domain Eukaryota; kingdom Metazoa; phylum Chordata; class Aves; order Passeriformes; family Phylloscopidae; genus Rhadina; species Rhadina sibilatrix. The sequence continues at coordinate 43,298 of VWYO01025882.1, forward strand.
AACTAAAAGACTAGAAATGATGCAACAAAGACACAGAGCACTACATTCACTAGTTAATAGCCCTGTTTGTCTTTTACCCTTTAGAATGACATTTAAAAAGTCCTAACAAGGCCTGAAAGGGCTTCAGTAATTCTGTTTGGTGGGGGTTTTATTTGGAGTAAAGCATAGAAGTGTCAGATAGCAAAGTTTAAATGAAACATGAGAAAGCAAGATGTGATTCTTTTTAGTGAAGGGGGTTTTTTGTTTGTTTGTTTTTCTTTTATTCTTTTTTTTTTTTCTTCAAGTTTCTCCTCCTTGGCTAAATAGATCAGCTGATGTGTGTGTATATATATATGTGTGTGTGTGTGTGCATATTTATCTATCTATCTATCTATCTATCTATCTATCTATCTATCTATCTATCTATCTTCTGTTGTGTGGCAGGAGATATGTTTCAAGACCAGATATTTATTCTCTATATTCCAGCATGACTTGGGGTCTCACATGCACATATAAAAGAATGCAGGAGGCTTTGAGCAAAATCCAAGTATTTTAGTACTCCTCAGTTGCTCTCCAGCACTGCAGCTCATTTCCTTTCACTCTCAGATGCCCAATCTGTGAATAGACAGCCAAAACCATATTGGTTTTTTGTTTGTTTTTT
>VWYO01025882.1:44012-59928 GCA_013400275.1 Rhadina sibilatrix
GAATAGTGGCTAAAGTTCTGATAGCTCTGTCACATCTTTTAACAGAGAGTTGAATTTTGTAAACCCTGGTTTTGCCAGTTTAAGACATGATTAAATGACCATGCCATCTTAAAATGACTGAACTAGGACTTCAATTAATGTAGCCTAATACCTGAAATATCTTTTCTGACACCCTAGACTTAGGGTGAGTAAATCCTGTGCTTTTACTAGGCTGGTTTGATGTCATCATCTAGCATAAATGGGCTAATTTAATCTCCAAATTAAAATTCCAGGTATGCTGGTGTTTTCTTCTGCACACATATATTTAAGGCAGAAAAGTACTGGTAGGGATTTCATTAACATAGATGACAATGACACTGAAGAATTAGAGCCTGCTGTCAAGGTAAAGACAGTACTGCAGGCAGAAATCTCTTTCAAACCTACCTGTAAAGGATTAATGTTTAGAAACCAACTGTAATTATCTTCACTGTGAACTTGTTTTTCAGGTCAGCATCTTATTTTAAAATATACAGGCATGCATAAAAGATAAATCCAAGTAAAATATGTAAAATATGTATTATTATGGCTCATTAGTGCTTGATGCTCATTCTAAATACAGGAGTTGCCATCATCCTGCTTCTGAGATCCAAAAAGAGTTTGGGCAGCAGAGAGAGAAAGTAGAAGCAGAGTAGTCTGTGAAAGACTCAGCATCTCCTTGATCACTCCTGAGGACCATCATTTACACTTTAGACTTGAGAGTTTAAAACCTTAACAAATCTGTGTTTCATGCTGCTTCACCACGGGTGCAGGATTTGCACAACCCCCAGGACAGTCGGGGTCAGATCACACCACTTGTTCCTGAGCTGTCCATTTGAAACACTCCAATCCTGTATGGAAATGGTATTTTCTTGCTCTGTGCCGTGTGCATGATCACCTTTGCTCACAAGAAATGACACAATGTGGACACAGCAGGTTCCCCCTTTTTTCAAGCTCCAGCCCTTGTATCACTTCCCATTGCTGATTCTCAGCTTTAGCCTTGAGCCTTGTCATCAGGTACAAAGGAAATCAGCAGATTTCTTGACTGACAAATTCATCTGTAGCTGTTAGGGAGTGAAGTGATGGTAACTAGCAAAAGAAGATATTTAAAACTACAGTATCACGTGCTGATATGAAAAAGTTGCTTGCAATTTTTTTTCTTTCTAGCCTAGTTATTGTTTTCAAAGCTCTTGTAATTATTAAAAATGGTACTGCACTACTGGTTTTTTCTTGTTTTAAGACCAAGACTTCTCTTGACTTTGTTATTGTGTCTAGAAAGAAGTTGAATCTTGGTGACTGATGATTTCTTCACTGTCAAGGAAGTCTAATCTTCAAGAGAGAAGGTTAAACTTACCACAGGTGCATATATATAAATTTTGGGTGAAGGAATATAAACCTTGAACAGAGCACTCCTCAGTCTGCTAAGGAACAAATGTGTGAAAACAGACCCCCCAAAAATAATGAAATCCTTATTCACCTATGGTAACATGGATTTTTGAGTTATGTTGGAAACATATGACAGAATAAGGGGTCTTAAATTCCATTTGTGTTTTATCTAAAATTGAGCATAACCATGTGAATTAATGTGTGAAAGTAAAAAGGACACATAAGTCTAGCCCAATCAAGCCACAAAAGTAGACCTGAGTTTTATGCATCTGCGCTTTTTATTTCTCATGTTGCCATTTCCAAGATGAAAATAATGTTGTACGACGTAAAATTAAATATCACCATACACTTAGCTGCCTTAACACTCCTAAAGATGCCTCTCTGAATAGAAATATAATAATTTATCAAGGCACCACTGGGTGCTTGAGCTACCTATTTTCTAATAATCTACAGTGTAATTCAGTAAAATAAATATTATAAAGTATTTTGATATTGCTAATATATTTATTACATTATACATTTTTTTCCAGACTGTTCTTGTTGTCTTCTGGCTTAATATTTTCTTGAAGGTTGAAAGAACAAGAAAAAACATACTGTAAATCTGTTGGCTCTTACTTGATAAATTATAAAAAACTTTTGATCTTTTGATCTTGAAGCAACATAACCTAAAAGCCTTTTCCTTTTGGCTGGAATCCCAGACTCCAAATGTCATTCAAAGGATACATTTTCATGATAAATTATTTGATACTCTACATCCTTTGTATTTTTTGTCTTTTGTTTGTTATATTGATGCTTACCATGAGTTTTCTCATATTCAATTATTTAATTAGGGCTACGCAAGACTGGATATATTAAATATTATGTGAAACTTTTTTTTTCCAAAAATGAATACCAGAACTTATAGAAGGTGAAATTTAAAGTGTAGTCAAATTAATCTTTCTCCATTGTAAGATGAAAACAAATAATTTTAAATTAAATATATGCTATTATACTATATTTGAGAAGAGAGATATTTGAGAGAAAGGAGAGCAGTAAAGAATTGGTATTAGAAAAACTGTCTTGCTCAAGATTATTTGGGTAGAGATACACAACCAAAAAACAGATTTTAATTTCCTTTTCTCTTTATGGTTTATTATCCATCTAATTGTCTTTTTAAACACAAATTTTACAGTTGAAGGCAAATCAAAATTCTTTCACAATAGTGGAACGCATGTTGTGGATAAATAGTGAAGATTCATGGTGGTGTATATATTTATAAAAAATTATTAAATCCTTGTCATACAGTACGTCATTACATGTAAGTCAAGAAAATATTTGGGTTCAGTCAATTTTAATTTAATGGGATGAGCAGGAAATTGATTTACTACAAATTGTTTTAATATTACTTCATAATACAGCCTTGCAAAATTGTCATGAAAGTTTACCAGTGTGGATGCAATTATTTATTTCTTTGTTCTTTTTTTCCTGGTAATCAATCATGGTGGTAAATTAATATTTTTTCACTACACTGCATAATATTATTCATTTCAGCAAGTTGAATGAGCAAAAATTTGCTAAACTGCTATACTATAAATATGTATTTCCACATATTTGTCTTTTGTAAATAAATTGTGTGTTGTAGCTCTGTAGCTTTCTCATGTGTTGGGGGTGTAATCAACGTTGAAATTAAAATAGAATGCAAGAGGGTTACATAAAAATGACAATTGTAAATGGCACAAACTTTTTTAGTTCGTCCATTTTTTTTTTTAATTTTAGGAACCTTACAGGCATAAGATTAATATTAACTACATGACAGGGCATGTAACACTTGCTGGGTTTATATTGTGGAGAAATACCTTGAGTGCTTTGATAACAGATTTGTAGCATTTTTCTCACAAATTAAATGGTGATATTTAAGCTCCAGGTTTTATCAGTGGTGCAGTGCTGATGATTCACTCATGTCTCTCTATGGATGCTTGCACAGGAGGCGTGGGGCTAACAGGTGGGTCTGCATTTCACCCAGAAGAGGACTGACAATGATTTCCCTGGTCCAACAATTTGTATTGAGAACATTAACCTATCTATTTTCCCATTGTTTTATTTATTTGGATATTGGCCTCGTGATTCAAACTGGATGTCGAAGCAGTGGTGTTTTGTGGAAGATTTTGGGTTCTATACCCAGTTCAGCACAATTTGAGACGGAGGAAGTTTCTGGTTATGAAGCTCAGCCCTCATCAAGCACTTCTGTGCACTTGGATGGTTCAGCTCTGTGATGTCCTGGAGTGGCACTGCAAAGAATCAGAAACCTAGAAAATTCAGTCTCTACTCATTCCTTCTGTGTCTTTATCCAGTAATGACATTGTTACATTATTGAAATAATTCTGTATCTCACCAAAATTAACATGAAAATCCGGTTTAATGCCAATTTTATTTTATTAATTTCTCATTTGATGGTGTAGAGCTGGTTGAGATGCTGGAGAGGGATTCTGTTCTGGGAAGATCCCTGTCAGTGACAGGGCCTTGAGGTGAGTGAGAAACTTCTAGTTTCTTAAGAGAGAGAGACTGAAAGTAGGAAAATTGAGCTGGAGGAAACAGAGGACAATTTTTAACAAATGCTTAGTGGTCCTGGAGTTCATGAGAGTGTTCAGGGTTGTTGAAATCAATAATGAGAATCAAATCACTGTAACTAATATAGTCTATAAGGCATCAAGGTAGTTTTACTATTAAAGAAGAGGAGAAAGAAAAACAACAAAACCCACCTCTTATTTGCACAAACAGAAAACGTTTTTGTTCTGGAATAAAAGTCAATGACTGAGAAAATAATGAGGGCATCTATATGAGAGTTTATGACAACATTTGCATCTGCCAAAGGGTGGAATATTTTTCCATGTTCAGGTGGGTGATGCCAGAACTGAATATTAACTTCTGACCAGGGATATATTGTATGATTTTCTTTCTGGCATCGTTGATTGAAATATACGGATTGAGCTATGCAAGAGTGGGAAGCAGATAAACTATCAGCATCATTCTAGTAACACCAGCTGCAGTGAATACCAAACAGGTTTATACTTAGCAGGGGAAAGTGAATGTGGCTGCACTGAGATTTGAACATCTATTAACAGCTTGTCCAGTGGCTGAGATTAGAGCAGTCTCCCGTCAGTCGATGTGTTTCACTCACAAAGTGTTCTGCTTAACATTAAGATAATCACTGTTTATGAAAAGGCAAAAAATCAAAAATATATACAATAAATCAGACTGCCCTATAGGATGCTAGGTCTGTGCCTGGTCATATATAGAATTTATTACTTCCTTCCTCAACGCATAAGACTGAACTTTCAGCAGATCCAGCATTTAAACCTAAAATTTAGAGTGCCCTGTTGCCAAATAGTCTTTTGCTGCTGTGGAAAGCATTTCAGCTTGTGATGCAAAAGATAAAACCTCTTCTCAATCTCCCACAAAACAATCAAAAAGGTACATTTCCCAGAATTTGCAGCCAGGGTAGAGCACCTATGTATTTTCAGTATGAATCAATGTACAGTAACACATTGGTTACTATGTCATTTCTGCCATTCTAGTACCATTTTTTGTTCCATTTTGAGGCTTTTGGGGTTAGTTTCTTTTAGGCTTTGGTCAGTACTTACAGCATTGGTTGGTTTGGATTCAGGGTAACCTCTCTGTTTTACTGCTCCCATCTAATGTGTGGCTGCAGGACAGTGTCAGGGTCCCTTCACTTATGAATAATTGTATAGCTCAGAGAGGAGCATGGTCTGGTTTTCATCCCAGCTTTATGAGTGAGAGTTGTTCTGGACTAGAGCATAGGTGAGTGCTACCAATTGGGAGCTGTGTTGAGCAGTGCAAAACTGACTGTGAAATATTTGCAGGTCCTGACCTAAGGAAAATCTCAGGCCAAGATGTGCAGAAGTCAAGCACTCAGGAAAACATTGGAAGTGTAAGCTTAAACACAAGTGATTTCTTTGTGATTTAAATGTCTGCTTAATATCTGTGCTTCCCTCAATATCAGCTTCGAGTTTCACTGATTTAGAAAGAAGCCGAAAGTGTGAATTGCTTTGTGTGATTTTGCCTGTAATTACAGTGTTGGAGAATTTGTGGGTATTTTCTCACAGGAAAGCAAAAAACAATCTCCTTCCTGGATATTTCTTCAGCTGCAATAGAAGTAGACTGAACTTGAACTTTTCAGGGGCTCTGATTAAACAGGTATTGACTTCTCTGATTCAGAGAATGATATTTATATAGCCTGTGGTAAAAAGATAGTTCCAGCTTTGACTCCATTGGATAGTGGAATCAGAGGTTAAATGTAGTCACGCTAGCAAAGAAATTCAGGTAACTGAGTTTTCTCAGATATCAGTTAACACATGGTAATTCATTAGAAATCTGCTCTCAGAAATGTGTTCTAACCCCTTATGTCACATGGATGAGCTGCAATGGTTCTTTCAAGTGCTGTGACAACTAAATCAGTTTTAAGAATTCTATTTGTCAAGCAAAACACCTTTTAAACACAGAACAGAGATAGACATAAATTAAATTATCATCTCAGATACTTCATAAGACTAGGATAATACATACCGTTGTCCATAAAGAATAAATGTATTCCCTAAAGAAAACAATTGAATGCCTCTGTCACCATAATCCTAATAACTTTCTGGACCCTGTCCTTTGCTTAACAGACTGATTGCTATTATTGGAATGGCACACTAAGTACATCATATAGCATTTTTCTGTTTTGCTTCTTTGAGACCTATGGAAATTAAAAATTATTTAGGACAAAAATGCTATCATCTCTGAAAAGAACAAAGAAAAATGTATTTAAATGTGAATCTTCTCTATCCATTAGTTGTGGGTATAATCTTGAGAAATTTTATATATAAGAAGAGGAAAGTGGCAAGCTATACATTCAGTGTAGAATTCAGATAAAACTGGCTTGGCCTCCTGTTTATATTATATAGGTGAAATTGGAAAAAAAGATTTTTCAATTCCTTTTGCTGTTTCAGGATATAAGTAAAATGGCTTGTCTCTGGCTTTTGAGAGTTTGAGGGGCTGTAAACTTCAGGCTTCATTTCCAAGCATGACGGAAATGCTGTCAGCTGTTCCAGCAGACACACATCATCACACACACATCTGGGCTAGCAGAACATTTTTGAGAAGAGTTGATGCTTAATTGGAGTTATTATGGAACAGTTGAATCTTTGAATCACAAAAATTTCCTTTAAAGCAGAGTGAGCTGGAAATTTTCATAGGAATAAAAGATGTTGCACTTACAAGAACAGTAGTTGTGGTCCTTGTATCTCTGAAATAAGAGATACAGCCCAATAAGAACTGTCTTCATCAAACCTCACAGTCTTGATCATTAAAAGTGGAATAAATAAGAAATATATCTAATAATATATACATTTGATATTTCTTGCCATGTCATATATTTCCCACCCTTGTAGGAAAGCCTGGTACAGAGGAATAACAAGAGGTAAGTGTAAGTGCCACAGTCAATCTCTGATGGAGACAGGAATGCAAAAATCTTCTCCTATCTCTATAAAAGTGAGTGGAGTTGCTTGTTCTCCAATATTTTGCCTTGAAAAATTCCAATATTTTGCCTTGAAAAATTACTCAGCCTTACCTACAAGTGATTTTTCACCTACTTCAGTCACCAGTTCACTTCGTTTGGCCACAGGACTAAGGCAGAAATATGAACATAAGATTGATGCTCTGATCGTTCTTCAGCTGTTTTCTATCTCATTTTTTGAGCATTTTGCACATTGGCTGGATGGATGCAGCCAGGGGCTGTGGTCAATGTCTCTGTCCAGGCTGAGGCTGGTGAGGAGTGGTGTCCCTGAGGCTCCCTTGATGTCCTTATCAATGACATAGTGACATCCAGTGTGCCTTCAGCAAGTGTACAGGTGACCCCAAGCTGAGAAGGGCAGTTGGCATGAGAGAAAGAAGGGATTTCATGATTTCCCATGTGCAGGGGGAAAATATTTTCCAGTACCAAGGAAGTATTTTGCATTGCCAATAGCAAAGCTCTGGTAGATCCAAAGTTGAGCTCCATGTCCCCAGCCATGGTCAGCAACAAGGCTGAGCATGTATTACTGAATACACATTTACCTGACCTTGATTGGAGAACTTGTACCACAGCAATGATCCCTTACACAATCAAAACCCAAAGATTTACCATACTTTGCAAAGCTAATTTTGGAAAAATTACCACAGGCACTAGAAATTATTACATGAATTATTTGAGCCATGAATACAGCACCCAATAGTTTTCTGTTGCACTACTGAATCTGCAGAAAGGAAACAAGCAAAAAGCAGCAGGAGGACGTGTTCCAGAGCTGACATTTATCATGATGGTAAAGTTACATAAAGTACCTCCATCATATCTCAGAGCAGCCTCTTCTTGTGGTCATCTACAGATATTGGACAACGTTAACATTCAGGAAGACAAAATGTAGTGAAACTGATTTTTAATGTGATGATTTTCTGTATTGTGAATTTTTTGTTGCTGTTATTTGAACACCTGAGAATTGTCCGGGGTGTATATGATAAGGCTGCTCAGGCTTGCATTTTGGAAACAGAGTAAAAAGAATGCCAGTTGTAAAATCAAATCCCTGTAAAAAACATCATTGAAAGTAGCTAAACTTCGTGATATAAAAGCTAAGTGATTTCTCCATTAGAAAAGGATAAAAAAAAATTGAAAAGAAAGATCTGGCAAGGTTAGAACACAGCAAAGCAGGCTTTCCTCATTAAAATAAAATAACAACAACAAAAATCCTACAAATTAAACAGCACAAATGATTTCTGGAATCTTTTTTCTCTGCTGGCACATGCAAGTGGTTATACTAATTATAGTTATATTTTCTGCAGAAGTTTACGAATAATGCATGAAATTAAAATATTGTTTCAGCTTTTGTTTGTCAGATGTTAAAATTACAGAGACAAAGACTTTATATGAACTTTTTGAGAGCAGTAATCTCAGGAAATGGGCAATCCAAGTTCAGCATTGTTTTGGCATTACATTCCCTTCGCAGTAAAATGCTGAACAGATGTATCTGATAGCAGTTGTAACCTATTCAGAGGGGAAGCCTGCCAGTGCTAACCTACCACTGGTAGAAAGCAATAAAATGTCTCTGGAACCTGTTCACTACATATGGTTTGCCCGAGGTTACTGTCTTGCCTTTCTTACAATGTTACCCAATAAATCACAGAAAATATGGATTCATTTTGAACTTAAATGAGACAGGGAAAAAAGAAAAAGAAAAAGAAAAAGAAAAAGAAAAAGAAAAAGAAAAAGAAAAAGAAAAAGAAAAGAAAAAGAAAAAACAAACCAAACCAAAAAAACGCAAAGAGCAGACTGTGAAGACTCTTAGATATTTTCCTTTCAGACATGAAATCAGCTACTTATAAGACTAAACTATTTTAAAAATCCCTAAAATAGGGTCACTAAAATGTTTCTATTCTTGCTTAATATACTTCTTTTCTTTTCAGACAGAAATGCTATTGCAGCCTACACTTATACAACATCTGCTGTGTTAATTATCAATACATTACTAAGCCCTCAATTTCCTTACTCAAACATAATTCTTTGAAACATTACAAGAAACAATGGATTTAGGAGTATATCACTTGGGGATTTGATGTACTGTTCAACTTAGATTCCTTCATTCTGGCCAGATGGAGTTCATAAGAAGTTGTGGGGGAGGAAGCCTCTAAACTATTGCCAAAAAATCTTTACTGCACATGCAAGATTCGCAAAAATGGTGAAAGAGCAGGTTATCCAACCAACCAGCAGCCTGTGGGGAGAAAAAGCATAGGTTTTACATATAAATCAGTTATGGCCTTAATGGAAAATCAAAGGTAAATCTGTTTCAGACTGGAGAGGGCCTGTTCTCGTATGCTACAGCTTCTATTTGAAATGAGCCATTTGCTTAATCTGTGCCCATATCAGTTTCCACAAAGGTAGTACTTAAAACACATAAGGAGTTGGATTCTTCCTCTGATATGTATCAAAGAATAGGACTTTGAAAGGTAAAAACAGAAGAGATAAACAGGCAAAAATTCTGCATGTTCGATTTTAAATTACTTACATTTGGAGGAGGGGAGGGGAAAGTACATTTTCAGTCACCTGGGGTGGGATTTGTATCATCTGCCTCTGAGCCTGGCACCTTGACCTGCCTTTAAGAGAAAAGAGATGAGCTGCCACCTTTAGTAAGCCAGCTAGCTTGTTTTGAAGATTTCTGTGCACGAGGAGAGCTGCTGATGTTCCTGTTTCTCCAGGGATGCTCGGGGCAGCCCAAGAGGCAGGATCAGTGATTGCACTGGGCAGCATCATCTTTCCCCCACGGCCACAGGGCTGTCGTGGTGCAGTTTCCTCTGTGAGCACAGAGACTGTACACCTCGTTGTTTCCCTAATTTATTCCTTCATTTTGCTCTGCTCGTGATCCTCTTCTGAGAGTGTAAATTGTCCAGGAATTCAGCAGCCAGGAGCCAGGCCCGGGCCAAATGGCTTGTGTGCTCATTTGGGTAATGAGGTGATTCTGCAGAGAGGCTCGTCTTTGGCTCTAGGTGTGCTCGGGGTGGCTGAACCCTGGACCACCTTGTTAAACTTGCCTCCTTGTTAGGCACACCTGGTGTGGAGGAGTCCTTTGGATGTGCAGAGATTTGACATGAATGTATTTGCCTTAAGGTCAAAGAATTTTTTTTTTTTTCCCCTTAGGAAAGATATTAATTTATTGTGCCGTGTTGTACGCAGTAGGGCGCTGTTTAAAATATGTATAACATTCTTTAGGCATTCAGAAAATGTTTATTTTAAAAGGATTGACTATACAAATAAATTCGGAGAAAATATGAATTTATCAAATGCTACAATTAAGGTTCCTTTGCTTTTCTTGGCAGTTCTTCCTGAGGAACAATGGGCCTCATTCCTAGGGGTCATAAATCAAATCAAAGTAGCCTGAGGGATTTATACCAGAGAATGATCTCTACCACCAGGTAAAATTATTCCCAAAGGAAGATTCTTGGTGTAATTCCAATGAATTCTCTGAATAAATGTGTCCCTTTAATCATATATGAAATAATCCTGCTTCCCCACATGCAATGCCACTGGCTTGCAGAAAGAGATTTCTAATATGCTATTTCTTATCTATTCACTGGTTGAATTGAAACTAATAACATCCCTTCAGCTGATTTCTTTCTCTTACACAGACAATATCATTACTTTGTTACTTTATACTACATTTAAAATGGAAAGTAAATATTTTGACAGTAAATAAAGATGAGGTTGCCTCAGTATACTTAAAATCTTTACGAGATTTTATTAGAAAATATATATACCTGTACCAAGGAGTTGTAAATGCAGTCTGTAGTGTAGCTCAACAAAGTTATGTTCTTTATCTTTTAAATTATCGTTTCTGTGTGTTAACATAATACCTACAAAGAGATGGGAAAAATATAAGCCTTTGGAACAAAAAAAGATGTTAAGATATATGTTAGGAATTAATTCAATCTTGTTTTTCTAGTTCTCTGAAGGAAATAGAATATATTATAAATGCATTCTTGAATTTTTGTAGGGCTTGAAACTGCTGATGTTGTTTAGAAACACGTTTCTTCTACTTCTGCAGCTTTGAATTGTTGCAACAGTAATAATTTTTGCTTGAAAGTTAGGATCTCATTTATACGAAGGAACTGAAGCCCAAGCAGAGCATTTACAGTCATAGGTCAAACTCCACAGAGACATTTACCATCAACTATTTGCCCTGCATCAAAAAATAAAATTATAATATGAGTTAGATCTACAGATGCAATAAATAATAATTATAATAAAGAAAATTTCTCCAACAAAACTAGATTTTCCTGTTTTCTCCTAGAGATTTATTTTGGTCACGTGTAGTTTATAAATGAAATACCTGTGTTTGAAAACAAAAAAATGTTTTCTTTCACAGTTTAGTAGGAAATTAAGATTTACTGCTAACTTTCATTTGAAGAAAACATGTGGTGAATGTCAAATGCAAGACATGCACAACTTAAAACTCATGCAGGTTTTTTTTCAAAACTGTTTTCAAAAGGTTCTGATTTTACTATTGATTTGCCTTTCAATATAAAGGTAATATACAATTAAACTCACCCCATTTTTAAGGAACATGAAGGTTGTGACACAAACTGACAACAGACAGGAAATTTAAAGTTAAGGCTATAACTCTGGTTTTAAGTCATGTCATGGAAAAACAGAGACCATTATAGATAGAGTCTCAGCCTTAGGTTTCAATTTCCTGGCTTTTGTCAGTTTATGTCACAACGTTAATTATGTTTAACATAACTTTTGGACTTAATTTCCTTGTCTGTTTCTCTATAACTTCTTCTTGTTGCTGTTGTTGTTACAGGGAAAAATAAATTTCGTTATAATTAAGAGGGTACATGTTATTTACCAGAATTATTTTTTTTTTTCAGTTTTGCTGGTTTTGACTGGGAATGAGTTACTTTTCCTCACAGTGTGGCTGGTGTGGGGCTGTGCTTTTAAATTTGTGCTGGAAGCAGTGTTGATAGCACAGTGATGGTTTATTTTTTGCTGAGCAGAACTCTCCCAGTCAAGGCCTTTTCTGTCTTTTAAGCAACCCACTAGTGAATGGACTGGGGGTGCACAAAGAGTTTGGAGGGACAGAGAGTCAGGACAGCTGACCCAAACAGACCCAGGGAATACCCCCTGCCATGCTCAGCAACAAAAGCTGGTGAAGAAAAAGAAGAGGGGACACTGGCAGTAATGGCATCTCACTTTCAAAAATCTCCTTTTGTGTGTAAAGGAGCCCCACTTTCCTGGGGATGACTGAACCCTGCTTGCTGGTGAGAAGCAGTGAATGAATCCTTTGCGTTCCCTCACTTGCCTGTGCAGCTTTAGCTTTACCTACTAACCTGTCTTTGTAACAACCCACGAGTTTTCTGACTTCTATACACCCAATTCCCTCCCCCTTCCCTCTGTGGGGAAGTGAGTGAGCATCTCCCACAACATTTTACTCAAAGCTATGACACATGACTTGGAAATCCTATGTTTATATAGCTCATTATTGCTGATTTAGAATTGTTATGGTGATTTTGTTTTGCCTATTTATAGAAGACAGAGGTCTATGTATTTTTACAAAATCCATTTCCGTAATAAACAAATGGCACTAAAACTATTTGAATAGTACACAAATTTGCGACCTACCACAATTTTAAGGACATAATGGGTATTCTAGATCAAGAAAATTATAGTTTCTTAGGTGTTATGACAATTTATAATGAGCCATTCTCTGCAACATAGAATTTAAGGGTTCCAGCCAACACAGTTTCATTACAAAAGACAGAAAATTGTGCCAAGAGAGGAGTCTGGCCTTGAAGTATGTGCTGCAGTCCCCGTGGATGTCGATGTTGAATGCACAGAAGCAAATTGTTGTCTTGTGAATTGGTGTTAGTAGGGGAAAAGTCTTCCACACTGCTGACATAATTGCATCCTCGATGGCGTTTAATTCTCTGTTCATTTCCATATTTCAATGGAAAAAGGAATCATTAATTTTAGAGTGCTTTCCATTACCAAAAAAATAGATGTACTTATTTATGTCTTTATTTAATTTATGCAGTACATAAGGATATTTGATTAAGAACAATTGATTTTTACCTAAAGAGAGAGTCCCTAGGTGCTGGGCATAAATCTAATCTCACTCTTTGAAGTGTTATATCTACCTTGGATCTGAAGTCTTGCATCACAATATCCTTGGAAACCAGAATGTCACACATTGACTTTCAAAGCACTTATTCCCAGCTTGCAGGATCTTCAGGAGCTTATGTTTGGTGTGACTGATGAGAAGCCTTCAGATCTGAATTTCCACAGTGAAATTAGAGTAGGAATCTTTTAGGTGTGTAAACAAATAAATTTTCAAACAATAAAAATCGATAACAGACTTCTTGTCCTTTCAGTTCAGTATTTTGTTACAACTGACTGGGACTTTTCTACTTTAATTACTGAAGCTGGACAGGGCAAGGTAGCAATCCTTGAATGAACAGCAGATCTTGGATCCTTGGAATTGGTTGGAGATTTTGCTTCCTGCTGAATATTTGTGCCTGTTTTTGCTCCCCCTGTTCAGCTTGAAAATTCATCAAGTCTTGATAGCTTACAAATAAGTCAAACATATATGACCAGCTTTTTCTCCGCTAGTACAGGCTTTTAAAATAACAGACAATTTCAGGTACAGTCTGTATGCACTGCAAAACTTAAAGCTGTGGTTTTTTGTAGCTTGCAATCCCTTAAACAGGCAAAAAAGTCCCTTCCAACTACGTACATAGGCCTCCTAGAAAATCAGGAACAATTATGTAAAAACAGTAAATTACTTAAATGACTTTAATTGGTCCAAATTTGAATTTTTCCTCACACAGCTGGCAAAAACCCCCACGGAATAAACTGTACTTGCTTTTGTACTTCCAGTTCCAAGATATTGGAAACAATCTTTTTCCTATAAGCTTAATTGCTCTCTTTAATACCTTTCAGCATATATGTTTTTAATGGCTGAAGCATTACTGAGTTTCAAAAAAGTTTTGTCTATCTTAAATTAGTGTTTTGCTTTTTGATAATGCCTTGTGATTTTACTCAGCTTCAGGCTACTGAAATAGTTTGGAATGATGCACTCAGGTTAAGACCCCTACTATATTCACTTTTAGGATATGAATAAATGACCACTTAAGTCAAAGAAAGTCTTTCTGTAGAACACAGTGTGCTTTAGACCTCATCCTAAATTAATTTTTGGTGTGCTGTTTTTTCCTACTTTTTGCATGCACCAGTGTAACTTAATGTCATAATTTTAGGTTGAGTTTTTTACTGGTTTATTGTTGTTTTACCTTCTCACATACATTGCCACTTAGATGAATTTCCTTGCATCTGTAACATTTTTATTTCTGATTGCCTTCTAAGTGGTCCCAGGAATATAAGATATTCATAAGAAAATGCATGACTTTTATAGGGAATAAAAATTCGACTGTTAAGTTTATGTGAATGTATCATTACATAAAAAATTAAATTTTTCTTCTTTTTTTTTTTTTTATAACTGATAATAAAGCTCTCTGATGAGCTGTTAAAGTACTGGTGTGTGAAACTACATCTTAGTCACCACTATACAGTATTTTCTAGAGCGCTGTTCACTGAAACAGCCATTTTTATACTTTATCTGCTCGTTTTGAATGTTGCCTTTTTTTTTTTTTCAGTAACCTAGGACCTATATGCTTAAAAATTAAACATTTCTCTATAAATGTTTTAGAATGTGATCTCACATGTTCTAAACTAAAATGCTTATTTTATTTTACAGTTTCTTTTTATTATCAAGATAGACCCATGGCTCAAAAGAGGAAGCTGTGCCAGTTGACTGCTCTATTTTATGTCACCAGCCTTTCTCCTTATTAGTCTTTTAAAATTCCTTATTTATTTGCAGCAGGGCTGAGCTCCTGCAGTAAAAGCTGCAGCTGTTTCTGCTTTTTTCCTTTCTCCTTTTGCCTTCTGCTAACTCTGTCCCAAATACAGCCAACAATGGTCTGTCTACCCAGGGAACCAACATCAAAAGTCTCTTTTGTTTTAGTACATTCCTCCTTTGCTGCCCCAAGAGCAGCAGCCTTTATGGCATTTGTGGCACGTCAGCAGCAGTTGTGAGGGAGACTGTGGGCCATAATCTGTCATTAATTCTTCTGACCAGAAGCTCTCTGGGGTGGCTCCAGCCTCCAGTGCCAGCAGCACCAGCTGGCCCAGCATCTCTGTGGGAGGGTGTCTGCCCTTTTCCCACTTCTTTTATAGAGCTGCTGTTGGGCCAAGAGGTCCTGAGGAGTCCCAAGCTCTCTGGCTGCATTGGCTGGAAGGAGAGAGAGGTGTTGGCTCTCACTGGACATTTGGTGGCACAGAACCTTCCAGAGGTTCATGGCTGTGGCTGCACATTCCTAGGTGTGATTTGTCACTGGGAACACACCAGCCCCTGGAGTCTGTTGGTAGATGTGCTGCTGTTCATCAGGTTCTGGTTAGAAAATCCAGGAATCATTGTGGTTGGAAAAAACCTCCAAGATCACCAAGCCCAACCGTTGACCAAGCACCCAACCCATCAACTAAACAACAGCACCAGCTGCTACACTGAGTCATTTCTCCAGGACTTCCAGGGATAATGACTCCACCACCTCCCTGGGCAGTCCATTACAGTTCTTGACTTGGTGGACTGCAGGTAAATTCTTGATATAAACAAGAAAACAAGAAACAGTCCTGGGTTCACTCCTCAGGAGAGGCCACCCAGTGGCTGCTGTTCTTCTGTATAAGTGTTACCTGTTTTATAGTGACAACAAAAAGAAACTTCCAAAGCCTGGCTTCCCTTTGACGACCTAAGAATGAATTATTAAAACAACACTTTGTGAACCATATATTCTGTCTCACACTTATATTGTCTCAAGATGATCAGCCTTTTTGTATTGTGACATGAGAAGGAGAAGCTGCTTTGATTTCAGAGAAAATGCAAATTACAAAAAAAAAAAAAAAAAA
>VWYO01025884.1:0-50931 GCA_013400275.1 Rhadina sibilatrix
GGCGGGCGGCGGCGGCGGCGCTCGCGGCCATGGTGGAGGGTCCGGGCTGCGCGCTCTGCGCCGAGCGCCTGCGGGCGCGCCTGCGCCGGGGACAGCGCGTGCGGGCCGCGCGGGGCGGCGGCGCGGTGAGGGCGCGGGCACGGACACAGGGACAGGGACAGGGACTGGGACTGGGACAGGGCCGGGAAGAAGCGCGGCCCGGCCTGGCGACCGGGACAGGGAGGGGCAGCCGCCTCGGGCAGCGGCGGCCCAGCGCTTTTGCTCGTGGGTGTCCGCGGTGGGGAATGCCGCCAGGTGTGGGTGAGAGCGAGCGAGCGGGCAGGAACCACTGGGCTGTCGGGACAGGGGCTTGCGGCTCCGAGCGGGGTGGTTGGTGTCCCCCGTGCCGCCGCTGCCGTCGCCCGTGGGTGGTGGTGGGTGTCATCCGCGAATGCTGTCTTTATTCTTCCTTTCAGTTGTGGAATATTCTTGTCAGCAGCATAATAGGTCTCGGCAGGCCAGATGTGTAAAGGCGATGCTGAAGCTGTAGAAGCAGGAGCTTTGAGGAGTAAGGAGGGAAGGCTTTTAGAATCACTCGTGTTCACTTAGGATGAATTTCAAATTCCATATTGCTTGAGGAAACGTTAAATACAAGGGAAATTATTGCTAGTCTTATATATTCATAATCTCCACAGTCCACGCATGTCTTAGATGCTCTTTAAGGCCCCTTCCAAACCAAACCATGCTATGATTCTAGTCGATGTGAAACATGAGAAAGGTACACCTTGACCTGCAGAAAGGGGGGATTTACTTCTGTAATTATTTTTTAAGCAATTTTAATTCGACCAAGTATTTAAATAACGAGTGCGACATTTGCTTTCAGTTTCACAATATGTAATTTCCCTACTAGTTTTTATCCTTTCATTAACAGCATAAAATAGTTCACTGGTATAAAGCTACTGGGACTTGTGAGACCTTGTAGCAGAGAAATCAGGGTGTCAGTCCTCGTTTTGCTCATCTTTATGAGACTGTGTGTTGCTTGTGTCCCTGGGTGCCTCCAGGCAGAAAGTTGGGGAATTTTTTACCCACTTTCAGTGTGTATAAAGCAGCGTAGGAGTTTGTGATTAAGGCACAGTAAGATAGTAATTCAGGGAAACAATTTAGGAAAGAATGTGGTAGTAATTCAGGGAAACAATTTAGGAAAGAATGTGGTTGAAAATACATCTGTCTAAGATAGGTCTTAAGATTACTCTTTAGAGGTTAATATCTTTCAGGACAGATTTCTGAAGTAAGGAATTATGCTCCTAAGGTTTCAAAAAGAAATCTCAGTCCCTCAAAAATAGATTTGTTTTCATCACTTTATGCAGTAAAAGTTACCCCAGAGCAACCTCTTTTAATTAGAAAATCACCAACCTAAGGGCCTTAGACTTTTTAGATTTCACAGGGGCTGCTAACCATGGCCAAAGCCTTGGCCACTACTGAAGATTACACTGTTTAGGAGAGTTTGCACTATGATGACTGTAAGGGTTTGCCAAAGAGGTATGACTTAACTTCAAATATTTGAAAAGACAAGTTAGTTTTCCATCTCAATCATTTCTTATTTTGGTTTATTTTAAACAAACCTGAGTGGCTTAAAGTTAAAATAAACTTTGTTGCACAGCAACAGACTCCAATACTTTTACTGGAAAGCATGAACTGTTTACATGGGAGCAAAATTTTGCTTTCCTCATATTTTGAAAACAGACAAGGTAAGTGATGTTATGCAAGAAATATTTTTATTTTCCTGCTTGACAGAATAATAACCATAAAACTCTCTAAATGTATACCATTTCAAGGTAATAATGCAGCGGGAGATGGCATAGGGAGTAGCTCTGAAATGTCACTAACTAGCAGAAGCCTGGCTGATTTGCCAGAGTTGCTTTCGTACATATTTGCACTGAAATTGAGTGCTGTGATTGAAACATTGATATGTGTATCTGCCTTGCAGTCAGGGCTATGATGACAGTCAATCTTGGGGTGCTAGTCAGGGGGACCTTCACAGGCTGAGAAAAATGGGCTGGTAGAAACTCAAGTTCAGCATTTGCAGGACTTGCAGAATCCTGCGCTTGAAACAGACGGGTGTCGTGGAACAGCACAGTTCTGGCTGCTGCTCAGATGGGAAATGACTCTGCATCAAACAAGGATCCCTAGGTCCTGTAAAAACTGAGTCCATGTCACTAGTGTGCTGTTCCAACAAAGAGGGGCAGTCCTATGCTGGGCTCTGCAGGTTGACCAGTGTGATTCTTACCTCTGATCAGCACTTGGCTGCACCTGAGTTTCCAACTCCCCAGTAATAAGAAGATAATAACATACTAAAGTGAATGCTCTGGTCTGATTAGCAAGGTGAAGCACATGGTGCTCAAGGAGAAGCTGATAGAACTGGGACTTTATTGCTCTCCTCAGTTACCTGTAAGGAGGATATGGAGGAGACAGAGCAAGGCTCCTGCTGGACTTGCACAGTGGGTGAGAAGCAGCAGATGCAGGTGACAACTGGAGAAATTCTTATTAGGTATTAGGAAAAGTTTTCCACCACAACAATAGTCAAACCATGGAACAAGGGCCCAATGAGATTGGAGTGTCCATCCCTGGAGCTGCTCTGAATTTGACTGGACAAGGCCCTGGGCTCCCTGTCATAAGTGTACTCTGCTTCGACCAGGTATTTGGACCAGATAACCTGTAGGCATCCCTTATATTTTCAATGCATTTTCATGTGCTAAGCAGGAAAATATGACTGCTTCAATATCATGTTTATCTTGTTCTCTAATAGTGCCCCACCTGCTGCTCACCTGCCTCTGAGATTAGACTTTAAACAAGTAGGAAGAGAGACACATCTCTGTGGGCTCAGTGGAGGCGTTTCTGTAATACACAATGTACTATGCAAAATACTGAAAGCCTATTATTAACATTTGAAGAAGAATATAGATCTGCAAATAGCAGAATTGACACTCTGGCCTGTTTTTAATGTTCAAACTGTACCTGTTTATTTTACACCAGACTGAAACTCTTATTATAAATTCATGACTCTAAGGAAGAGGCATAAAATTCCCTTATAAAAAAAATATATTATTTCAATTAGGAAAAAAAAATTGAGCTAAGTTATGATAGCATTAGCAATAGTGACTGTTTCCTAGGTTAATAGTCCCATTGTTTTTGGTAGAATGCTTAAGGAGAAAATACTTATTGTTGTCCAAGTTGGAAAATTAGTTCATACATCTGCTTGCTGAATGTGTACTGGTGCTAGAAACTAAGCAGTGTAATTTCTCTTTAATCTTTGTGTGTGTGTACTCATTTTTCAGACTGCTGCAAGTAAAGAGAAAATCTCAGGTCATGATTTCCTTGTTGGACATGTTTACAGGGGTGTGGAGACATTGGGAAAGGAACTTTTTATGTATTTTGATCAGAAAGCTTTGAGGTAAGAAGTGAGAAAAAGGCTTCCTATGCACTCAGACTGAATGTATTTGGGGGGGTCATCTTTTTCTTGCTAATGGCACTTAAAGAGATTTGAAAATGTTACAGAGAAACTTCTCATCTGCTTCTCTGCAGTACAGGAGTACTGGATATAGTCACATGATCAGATAATTTACTGCTTTACTCCAAGATTCAATGTAAAGGTATCTGAAAAGGACCTTTATTTATTGACATACTTTGTTTCAAACAGGAATTTGCATTTTCTGGAGACAAAACAGTTACAGTACATGCAGTGCATTCAGATCCCTGCAATATTGTGTAGCACTAAATAATTCTAAAGTCTCACCTTTTTACTTTAAAACAAGAACAGATCAACTCCTTACTACTAGTTCTCATTGAATAACAGATTCTAGGTTTACTTAGCATGACTTTTCTATTTGTAATTAAAAAGAGTTCTATTTTGCCTCATTTCAGGACATCAAAGGTGATAAAACACTTTAGAATTAAATTTTATAAATTTCTTAATGCTTTTAAATGTAAATGTGTAGAATGTAAATGTAGATGATTTGATTTTTTTTTCTAGTCTTGAATTGAGAAGGCACTAGGATTGCTAATACTTGTGATTCTTAAAGTTCCTTTTAAACAGTGTACTGGAGCTTGGTAAATGAAACATCAGCTATTAAATTGAATGAAAAACAATTTTCTGGAAGCATTTATTGCATCACCATTTGTTAGCAAAATATAAGAGTTTGATTTTAAAAGAAATTTGTCTAGATTTTAAAATAAATTTGGCTAGTTAAGTCAAATGTAGTACTACTCTTGGCACTTGAGAATTGAAAATGGCTATTGAAGATAAGACACAGGTTTTTAAGTACCTAATAACTTTTTTTTTTCAACTTTTAAAGAGTTAACTTTAAGAATATGCTTAATGACATGTTGTGTTAGCCCATCTGTAAATATGTAAAATGTCTGTCTTTCCTGAAATGTAAGAAAGCTGGGCTTAAAGGAAATACAGACCTGATATTGCATTTCTTTGGTCATTTATGTACTTTAATCTGTTAAATCTTCTTGTAACTACAAAATAGTCCACTTTTTCTGATATACAGTATGTAGTAATAGCACATTCCCACTATCTTATGATTTTTAGGACTTGATTGTACCAGATAAATTTGTAATAAATCAAACGTATGAGATGATAGTCAGACTTGTTCTTTGCTCAAGCATAGCTCCTGGTAGAATATTTTACAAAATGAAAAACCTCTTAAAGCATTACTAATCTGTAAAATGAATGTTTAATATAATCTGTTCTTCTACTTTGCCATCTGTGCATTTTTCAGTTTATTTCTTTTATTAATTTTTAATTGACCTGCAGGTTTTGCCTTGGTTGTAGGCAACGAAAATCAGAAAACAACATATGGCAAATACTGATGACTTTGTTTATGGTGTTACTGGATGTAGCTGTGATGTGATGACAGTGGTGGGAGTATGGGGTCTAAATTCTTTCTTTTCATACCAGGTGACTTCTGCCTGATTTAACTGAAAAATTTCTAGTCAAGTGGCCTCATTTCTTTCAGCATCCCTGAAAGTTTAAGAATCTATGTTGGAAGATCAGTATGTCAAGTGAAAAAAATTCTAAGTGCACCAGAAAATGGTGCTACTTACTGGTCAGGTTTGACTTCTGTATAATGAATTATGAAGACTACTGGAAAACAGCTATGTTTTGGAGGGATTTTTTTTCTTGGGTAGCATTCTTTCTTCTCTGGGAATTGAGCGTTCTGTAAGGTAACAATTTGTTGCTGTGTTAGTGGTAATGACTAGAATTAATGTCCATTCGTACTGACTTGGTTAGGTAAGGTTCACAGCTCTAAGAATAGACTGGTGTAATGCTTGGAAATGATAGTGAAGTTAAAATACCTATAATGACTCTCTTTCTTTCCGAGGATTCACTTTGGTATGAATGGTTCCATGCACATTAATCCTGTTGGAAGCAAAGAGAGAAATGGAGCACAGCCAATTTTGGAGATACAGCTTATGGAGGATACTGTTTGTTTTTGGGATGTGACAGTAGAGTATAGGTAAAGCAGAAACTAATGGATCAGGTTTTTTTTTATATAACTTTTTTTAAGGTAAATGAACAATCATGTACAAATTGTTAAGTGCTTGGATTCTATCAAGACAAAACTTTCTAAACATATCATTTATTGATATGGTAATTTGTTATTTTTGTATCAGAGCTTACATACAGTTAAAGTAGTTCTATGCCATAGTGTCAAGACTGGGAATGAAAGTTGGATTTAATTCTATCCTTAGATCCGTATGCTAAAACCCATTGCTCTGTTAATTTCTATCCAAGTCTCATTTCTTAACAAGTGTAACAAACAACCTGTCACAATTACTGGTTTCAAGTTTTTATGCTCCCAAGGCTGGGTTTTTCTTTTTTTTCTTTTTTGGAAGCAAATTTTTGTAATTGTTTTAATTTACATTAAGCAGATGCTTATGCCCATTAGCACTGTACTTCACACTGCTAAAAAAACACCAGCGAGCTTGATTTTAAAGTGATTGAGGCTCAAGTGGAAATAGGCATGTAAATTCATGTAACATATATAAGCATACTTAATATTACAAAACAGAAGCTCATGTAAGCCAAGACTTCTTGTACTCTATTTTCAAATGATTATGCTTATCCTAATAATATATATCTTTAAATATGAATATATATATTTTAATTTTGTAACTACTATTAATAATCTACTACTCCATAAATCTATTACATAATTACAGTTCGCTCAGTTGGTTAAAGCATGGTGCTAATAATGCCAGGATTGTGGGGTTTGATCCTCATTTGGGCCTTTCACTTAAGAGCTGGACTTCATGATCCTTGTGGGATCCTTCCAACTCAGAATATTCTGTAATTCTTTGAAATACAGTATATAAATATATTTTACATATATATATACATAAATGTCATATTGTGACTAGTGGTCCATGTAACCATACAGTTAGGTATGTTTGAGGGTCCAAACACAGGGGCTTTCCATCTTGGAAGCAGTTTGAAAGCAAGGAGTTCACAAATATTTTTTAAGCTAATTGGAACAAAATGAGATGATTTCTTGTATGTTGGACTAGATGCACATTCCATGCATGTATCATTGACCTGGTTTTGGAAGAGGTGTTTAATGGAATTTCTGTGCCACTTCCTGTCACTGGTATTTTCATGGTTTCTGTTATTGGCACATAACGTCCTATTATAATTTGTTGTGTTGTTCTTAAAACCACACTGCTATATTAGAATATATTTAAAATTAAAATTAATTGGTGTATTTTTCTCTTCCAGAAATGCAGCTGATTGTGAGCAGAAAGTGAGGATGATGGAAAGTTTGGATGTGTGTTCTCCAAAGTTTAGTTTCTCAAGAGCAGAACATGAGATTAAGCAGCAGAGCACCCGTATGTTGTGTGATGTGTTACTGGATCAAGCAGTATTACCTGGAGTGGGAAATATCATAAAAAATGAAGCACTGTTTGATAGTGGTCTTCATCCAGCTCTTAAAGTGGGTGAATATCTCAAGTTGATTTTTAAGAACATCAAAATGTTAAGAATTTAAATACATACTTATTTAATATTTTGCTATCTTACATTTTTTTTATCATCTATCATTTCTTAAAGTTATTCTTGGACACTAAATTAATGTTTTATCATTATAACAGGAGGTTTTTGTCATGGCACTCCTTGGAGCTGATTAACTTTCATATTCTAAGTCTGGCATCCTGTTATGCTACCATTAAACTGACAGTCCATAAATAAGGGAGAGTGAAAAGTTTACCCAAAATAGTTTATTTGGTAGAGGTGATAATTTTTGCAGCTGCTTCTTCCACTTCTTGGCATCAATTGTTTTTTCTACCATTGTTTATCATACTTTGTCTGTTTTAAGATCCTCAGGCTTGTGTCTCCAAACTTTGGTTGAGAAGATGATATTTGCAAAACAGAGATTACACAGAATGTAAATGGAACCTGGTGAAGATTAGCAACTGAAAAGTTTTTTAAATGTAGTATTTTGAAAATTGTTCATAGGATCAATCTGGATTTTAATTTTATCTGCGCTATGGCAGAAAAAAAATGTGATATAAAATTTTGGGTTCTTAAGAAAAATATATTTGGTTGACACATCTCTCTAATTGTGATGTCTTTGACTCACACATTCTTCCCAACTGTCTCTCAGAGGAAAGAGCCTCAGATGATAGGTCATATTGTGATCCATGAGGAAATTAGGAGGGATGTGGGACTTGCTAACTCTTATGTGACTCATGTGATCTTGAACTCTTTGGTCAATATAGAGGAAGATAAATGAATTTTCTACCACATTTTGAGTGGTTGAGGTAAAGTACATTGTTTGGTATGCAAGCAATGAGTTTTTGTAGTATAGAATGTGAGCATGTACTGTCTTACTGAGATGATACATATAATATGGAGCCAGGCAATTATCACAACATGGAGAAAAGCAACTCCACATCAAAGTGCACCTACCTCATAGGTCTTTTTTTGCCATTGTCCCTTAGCATCATAATATTCTAAAAATCATTCTTGTCTTTCTTACAGGTCTGCCAACTGACAGATGAGCATATACATCACTTGGTGAAAATGACACGTGATTTTACCCTGCTTTTTTATAAGGTATTGGCACATATTTATGGAAAACTTCCAAAGTGTTACTCTGGCACGTTAGCTGTTTGTGATCATCTGGTGAAAACAGTATAAAGATGCAACAAAGCAAGTGTTTCCGTGAATAGGAGTGTTGGTTTGTATGCTTTTTATTAATTGTGAATTGTCAGATGATGGAAAGGTAGGAGCAGTCAAGATTGTCAAAATATGGACAGCTTGGCCCAAAATACTTTCACAGATGCTGCCTGAGGGCTTGCTTCATTTTTCTGTGCATGTGCGGTTATGCCACTCTGAACATGTCAGAATTAATGTAGGCTAAGCACAAAGTTAAACGTAAGATAACATAAAGATTACTCTTCAAACTGGGAACTAGAGATTGTCCCAGGGAAGTATGAAGGTAGTTGATGTGCTTCCGTTATAAAACTTGAAATAGCAATTACATTTATTTTACAAAATAGTTTGCAACTTCTAACTTTTTTTGCCTAACTGAAATAATGGGTTTGGTTGATAAAGTGAAATAAATTATAATTTCTCCTACTACTATAACTTCAGTAGGACTTAATTTCTTCCCATATAAACTCCATAATTCCTGGTGCTCTTTAACTTCCCACAATAGAGAAGGAGAGAATTTGACCTAATTCTTCTATATTTTGTTTTTTTTTAAGCTGTATACAAAGAAATGAACAACAGTAGTGACATTTTTATCTGTTTTTCTTGATTCTCATGAAAGGCAAGGAGCTAGCAGTGCTAAAAAGAATTTTTTTGGTAGGTGAGGATGAGGGCACCTAACATTGCTAAAATCATAAAGACTAAAACTGTAATTTGTTTAATAGTCTGCTTAAAAGTCTACTGTCCCTCAACCCACTGAAAGAGTACTTTAGTTTGTTGGTAGGGAAATGTTTTTGTTTCTCCAGACTTCA
Organism: Rhadina sibilatrix; assembly: GCA_013400275.1. NCBI lineage: Eukaryota > Metazoa > Chordata > Aves > Passeriformes > Phylloscopidae > Rhadina > Rhadina sibilatrix. Next base: position 9,004 of record VWYO01025884.1, read on the forward strand.
TAGTGAAGTCTGCCAGTAAAGAGACACTGTCTAGTTCTGCAACAACTATAATACTCAGAAATTTAAAGGCTTTTAGACTGATAATAAACAAGTTAAACTTTGTCTTTAGCCAGTTTGAAAACTTTTGTAGTCCGCACTTAGCAAGTATTCACCAGTCAAGTACTTTTAAGAGGGCTAGCCTCTCCTTCCATCTTAATAAAAATATGTTAATGAGGGATAGTGCTTGAAATTCTTTTATAGACTGTTATAGCTTGTTTGCAGTTATCATACTGTATCATTGCAGATGCAAAGATGAAGAACCTTGTTTGTGTAAAATGCTATTGCTTTTGTTTGGTTTTTGCATAACTGAATGGGGAGAAAAACTACTCATAAGCAACTGACTGAAAATCTTGAGGAGGCAGCTGTGAATGTTCATGCAAATATATATTAGTAATTCCTTCTGATTGAATTACTAGTTTGTACTGACACAAGAATTCTCTTTCAGCAAGACTGATGAATAAGAGCACAGCAGAAGCAAATATACTGTGCTCAAAGACACCTGTGTTTTGAGAGAAATCCAAGGATTTTCATACATTATGGAGCTAGAGCTACTGAACTCTTCTGAGCTGTATTGCATGGCCAGCTGTGGTGTCGTTTGAACTGAGCCCAAGGATTTGCAATTGTAGGGCAGAAACTTGTGTGGCTCTGCAGAGTTGGCTGCATCTCTACTGAGCTCTTCTTGTTTGGATTTTTTTTTTGCCACTTTTAGTTGTAGTGTGTCTATGACTTCAAGGGTGTTTTGTGAATTGTCTCATGAAATGTGCCTGCCAGCTGTCTGGAGGCTTTTCAGGTCACTGCCCTTGGGCTTGTACTATACTTAATTTAATATTAATTAATTAATTAATCTGGCTTTCTGCCAGAATCTGGGGAGCTCACTATAGTGCCAAGTGGCTTTTCATAAGCCAGGTTGTCTGGCATGGCCAGGGCCAAGATGAATCTGAGCAACTTTACTGGGCACTACCCAACATTTACAGAATCTTGGGAATATTTCTGCATTGCACAGTTCTTTAGGTTTTGGGAAGGCTTATTAACCCAGATTGTAGCATCACATCTGGTCTGTGCTGTGTTTTTGGCTCTTTTGGAGTGAGAAAAGGTGATGTTTGTTTTGTGGTTTATGTTTGTTTTGTTTTCTATGCTGCATTGATTGGAGTTCATTAGCTCTTCAAGAAGACTTCTCCTGCAGGTTCCAGGTCAAAGATAACTGGTACTGAATCAGAGCTAGCAGATCCAGCTGAACTCAGAGTTCCTAGCATGTATTTGCTTGCACCTTGCTAGTATGCTTTTTTTTCTTCTTTTATTTCATTATGTGAAGATTACAGACACTGTCATACCTCATTTGTCAATTGTTTAAATAAAATAATGTTTAAATAAAATGATAGCCTTTAATAGTGTCTCTCTTAAATATCTTCATCTAGTCATTGAGTTGACAGTCTGTGTAGGGTTGTTTATTTTCAGATGCGCATAAAATTTATCCTGAGCCTCTAACATGGATTTTAAACACCTTCTGTTTTAGTGCCGCAAAACGGGGTCTCCACTCTACAAACACTACAAAGTGTACAAGCGCCCAGCCTGCAGGGGGTGCAGTGGCAGCATCACCGTGTGTCGTTTGGGAGACCAGAACAGGATGACGTACTTCTGCTCTCGGTGTCAAAAGGCGGATCCCCAGCTTGTCAATCTTAGGTATGGTGCTAACAAGGTGACACTTCTAAGCACCTCAAAGTGCTGTTACAGTAAGAGGACACCCCCTTTGAAATAGAATGGATCTGTGTGCATTTTATAACTAAATTTACTATGCCAGACGAAAAACAGAATGTCTTGCAAAAAAAGGTTTGGGCTATTGATATTTAAAAATGGTTAGAAGCTTTGATTCTTTGCTACTATTTTTTCAAAGGTGTCATCTATTATGAAGTAGCTATTACTCTAATCAAATGTAGGAATTACAAAACAATTCAGAGTACTCAGATATATTCACTGAAACTAAGTCACTGGAAAAGTTGCCCTTTGTTCTTTGTGTTATCAATATAAAGAGTTTGGACAACACAACTGAGTTGAATATCATGAAGGAATTTGTGTCTTTCTTTATGCAGGATAGCCTCATCAGTCCTGGCATATCTAGATAGCTGTGCATCTGTGCAATTTTCTTCTGGATATAGAGTTATACTGAGGATAACTAAAACTTCAGATATTTCAGAGTGCAGCCAATATTTTAGGGGCTTAGTACTTTTTCTTCCTCCTTATTGGATTTTAAAAGCTCTTGCTATAGGTGTGCTACTGGGACACTTTCACTTCCACAAAAATTGTGCTAGCGGCAGCTTTCCTCTTTTTATTTCAGAAAAGCAGAAAATGCATTTGATATCACAAAGAGTCAAAAGGTAAAAGTTCCAAAAGCACCTTATTCAGACTTAGGCATCTGTTATTCTTGAAAATTTTCATCTGAAGCTTCAGAATTTTGCCTTTATACTCTCTGTCAATCTAGTACAAGATGCTGTTTCACTTTGTGACTTTACCTCATTAGTGTGTGTGTGGGTGTGTATATATATATATATATTTTAAGTATGATTTACAGAACATAAAATCCTTCTCCTACCTCCCAAGCTTCTTCCAAGACTCAGATGGCTGAAGGGATTTTGCTTAAAGCTTAAAAAATTGCCTTTGAGTACAGATCAAATATCAAAAACTCCAGCATGGAAAATAAATATTTCACAAGCTGATAACCCAAATCTGCTGTATTTTCAGAAAGTAATAATCAGAAATATTTTGCCAAAGTGTAGGAAGACAGCATTATTCTGTTGAGTCAGATAACTAGAAAACAATGTAGTGAAAAAAATATCTTTCTGTTTTCTAGAACAACTTTGTTTTCTAGTTTTGCTGTTGTACTTTTAAATAATAAAAAAAAAAAGAGTGCTGTATTAAGTGAAAAACATGGTAGTGGTAGCTATAAAATAAAAAGGTGGTTTCTTGTCCTTATTCTAATGGTCAGTTCTTTCTGTTCTACTGCTCTCTTTTCAATTATACAGTAACTGTTACCATGTAGAATTATGTATAGCTCAAGTAATTTATTTGCCATTCCAGGCTTTTCACATTTGAAGACTGGAAGGAGCCCATGTGATTAGACTGACTTGCTAGAGGTCATAAACTGTAGAATTCAACCCAGTCGTTCTTGGGTCAAGTCAAGTAGCTTATGTTTTTCTCAACTGAAAAAAAAAATACCCATTATAAACTTAGCCCATCGAATTCAAATGTACCTTGAATTTTAAAAATAGGCCTTTCCCCACATATTTCATAAATTGGGAAAGAGTGTGAGGGGTAATGACAGGACAGATGAACAAGGGGAACTACATGGAATTAAACTGCCAAACATGACACAGTGAATATATTCAGTCTAGTAATGCATTTTTGATAATTGAGTAGAACAACTGATCTAATAATGTGAAAATACCCATTTTAACACTTAGAGTTCAGCTGTTTTGTTTGCTAGCTGCAGTATTTTGATGAATGCTACTGTAATGTCTGTTCTAGCTCAACAGCACAGAGTCTTTGGTATGTCAGCAGTTCTCATTATCCTCCTCAGTTTTCCTGTTGTGAAAGATGTAGTAAGTAGTGAATATCTCTACCATTATCTTAGAACTCTAACCTGTTAGAGAAAGTAAGCATTGTGGAAAAAGTATCAGATAGGTTGAAAGAGTGTCACAACAGTGCCCAACTACAGCATTTGCATTATTGATTGAAGTGCTTAAATTCTTAGGATTAATAAAAGTGTATAAAAAGTGCACAATTCCACAAAAACTATGAAAAAACCTGCTTGACAGCTTATCAGCCATAAATGGGATGATATCATAGTACTTAAAAATATACATACATAACTACTGAACAGGTAAGTTTGAATTATGTTTAACATGCTGTCAGTGTTTGGGTACAAGAGTAGTCCCTGAAAACAGGAAGTTGTAAAGGAGTAACTATGATTCTAAGTCAGTCTATCAACATAGGAGGTATAATAAGTTACAGGAAAATATATAAAACTAAACCTTTAGTGGTCTGGAGTAGTTTTGTCTTCCAAGTCACAGCTAGGTTCCTTAGTTCTGAATAGGTTCCTACATTTTAATAGGCTTTCCAGGAAATGATGGCACATAAGAGACTTTATAACTTTTAAGGCTTTCAGTGTTTTTGGCTGTTATGATAACAAAGTGGATTATGCTTTTGGCTGTTATGATAACAAAATGGACTTATGGGTAGCATTTAAATGAGAACAAAAAAAAATTATTTGCTAGACTGTGTGATTTTCTGCAGTTCATCTTCTGAACAGTTCTTATCCAGAAAGGAATGGGCGGAAAGCCCTGAAACAGTCTCCCTTTCTCACCATTTTTTTTTTTTTTTTGGAAATGGTAGGGAATCTGAGAGACTAGGGCATTGTCCTGGAGAGTACATCAGTTAATAATTAATTTTCTGTCAATTTCTTGTTTAAATATTTTATTTGTATTACTTCTGCAGCATCTGAAAAGATTTGCCCTTGAGGTAAAGAAAAATCAGACTTGAACAGTGACATGCTGTCCAAGCTCTGATGGCAGACATAACACTGTGTACTGCTTATTCTCTAGCCCATGCCTCCCTGCACAGAGTGGTGTAAAGCAATTTGTAGAGGGAACGTCACAAAACACTAACATCATTCTTTGTTTCACAGCAAACTGCCAGCTAGAAATAGCCTAATTGGTTGGGCATATGGCAGGGGGTCATGTTCTAATGAACATGTAGCTCGGAAATCTGAAGAGGAGTGGACGTGTATGTGCTGCACTCTAATAAACAAGCCTTCTGCTGAAATTTGTGATGCCTGTTTGACTTCAAGACCTGAAGGTACTGAAGGGTTGTCTGGCATCTGTACTGGGAAAGAGGGGAGGTCTATGATTTTGATGTAGTTTTTATGTAGAAGTAGCTTATTGTGAATCACATACATACAACTGGCTAACTTGAAGTCAGATTTTGAGGGAATCTTACACAGACAATATGGAAACTGTTTTGTCTTAAACCCTAAAAGTGCCATCTTCCAACTTGGTGTGCATATGGGATTCTATAGATAAGTATCTTCAGTGACCCTTTGTTTTTATTGGGGCAAGGAATGAGAAAAATCGCCATTCTTTCAACTCTCCTTAAAATCATTCAAAGTTTGCAGTGTAAGTCTGAATTAGAAATCATCAAGGGTCAGAAAATAATTGTCGTTCGTTCATGTGAACAAAAGTGGTGTATTTGAGTACCCTTTTCACAGAATCACTAGGTTGGAAGAGACCATCAAGATCGAGTCTAACCCATGCCCTAACACCTCAACTAAACCATGATACCGAGTGCCACATCCAGTCGTTTTTTTAAACACATCCAGGAACAGTGTCTCCTCCCCCTCCCCAGGCAGACCATTACCGTACTTTATCACTCTTTCCGGAAAAAGCTTTTTCCTAATACCCAACCTATATTGCCCTTGGTGCTGCTTAAGACTGTTGTCTCATTCTGTCAGTTGCTGCCTGGAGAAAGAGACCNGATAATGTTGCAGGGTCTGGGGCTACTTTTTTTTCCCTCCAAGTTCAGAGTAAAAATGATTCTGAACTTCTTACCTCAATATGTTGTTTCTTGCTGGAGCTTTTAATGCTACTATCTATATGAAATATTGCTTCATTGCTTAATCATTTTACGACTGGAGTGATGTGTGGAAAACCCTTATCTTGCACTAGCTATAGTTCATTTTCTCAGGTCAAGAATCAATAGAAGTATGTCTTCGTGCCTTACATAACAGTTGTTGCCAACACAGGCTAATCTTGCATAATTCTTCTGCCAGGTCAGCACCAGAAACCTGAAAATTTTAATCTGATCACAGAATAAGATTTACCAACTAACATTTATCCTGGAATTTATACTGTCAGATGGCCTTTATAAATATATTATGCCATGTGCACAAATGCTTTATTTTAAGCTTTGAAACAAAATCTTATTCCTTCTCCTGTACTTTTGAATTTTACTTGTTTAGTTATATGCAATTACTGAAATCGGGTCTGGTATTTGACAATGTCTTAGATTTGATGGTTAGGAATTTTTTTTTTTTTTAATAAGACTTTATTTTTGCATAGGAATGGTATTTGAGGTTTTGGTTGTTTTTTTTTTTCAAATATGGGTTTGCTTACCTCTCTTTTTTTAATCCTTAAGAGTCTTTCCCTTCTCACTTGGTTCAGTGTTTTTATGTTGTTTCTAAAATTAACTACTGTCAGCAGGAATGTTTGAATTTTGAGGACCGAATACTTGGTCAGTAAAATTAGCTGCTGGCCCTACAGCTGAAATAATTCAGTCTGTAGACAGATAATTATTTACCATTACGTTGAACTTCCCATGCTCCTTTGCTAAGTACAAGGCCAAGCTACTACTGTTCTTAAGTCTGAATGAAACTAGTATGTTTCACTGTGCAGTAATGGCAAAATGGAAGGAGCCTGGAAACAAGTAATGTTCCAAGTCAAAAGTAGAGATTCTTATTTTGTTTCTGAGTGAGAATGCCTTCTGAGTGTGCCCTTGTGTATTTCTCATCTAAGCATGTTCTGCTTAATTCCCTCTTCTTTGTATGGAATACACTGGATATAGTAGAAAAGGAAGGACTCTGTCCTGAACTGTAGTTTCACAGCTACCTAAAAAGATTGCACATAGGATGCCATTAAGATCTTTTCACCCTTTTCTCAGGAAAGGGATTACCTACAGACTCTTTATGTATTAAATTTGCATTAATAAATTATTCCCATTCTTTTGAAATTATTATTGCCCACTAGGAGGGCCTCTGATTCTGTGAAGAAACTGTTCTTTATACCACAAAGCAAATGTCTGAACAGCTTTCTTCTGAAAGCCTCTTACAGTAAATAAGTTTGGAAAGGATGGGAACTCTGAAAACACTACAGACCCCAAAATCAGAATATTCCTTTTTGTGTTAATAGTAAAGTAATACTTTAAAAATGGATAATGCATCACTACATGGAGGTCCTATATGCTGTGATCTCTCATTGCTGGGGTTATAAAAGGTTATTTTGAAAAATTTAAGTACTTTAATCTTTGGGCCAAATTAAGTTTTTTATGGTTAACTGCCCAATAGCTTTCATTTACTTAGTACTATTACCTGATCCTATTCAAACAATAGTAATGTTATCTTGAAACACATATTTTAAATGACTCCAAGAGTGCATGAGGGTTTTTTTATTATAAGAAGTTTTGTACTCTGTCTAATTTGTGACAGGTTTTGAGATGGTACTGTAAATTTACTCTTTCATCCTCCACATGACAACTTATGAATACAGATCAGAAATATAATGTAGCATTCTATGCAGATGGATTATAACTAATAACTTCTTTCCTTAGTTCCAAAGATGGAGAGTTTTGAAGATTCTGCAGCCTTTAACACAAACTTAATGAAGTACCCTTGTAATGATTTCAGAAAACCAAGCACAGAAATAAAGATCAACAGGAAAACTGCATTTGGAACTACAACTCTTGTCTTAACAGATCTTGGAAACAAAACTGTTTTGAGAAATGATATCCACTTATCTGGTGGACATTCTCAGTATGTTGTTCCAAAAAGCAATTGCAAACAGATCCAAAGCAATGCCTGCCAGTCAGGGGGAAGCACAGACAAGGACTGCTCAACACACGTAACTGCTCTGGCTTCGTCTTCCTGTCAGCAGCCTGTCTCTTTCAAACACATACAGAAGAAACAGAAAACTGATCATGTACCTTTGGTTCACCCATATAACACAGCAATCAGGTATGTATTCTAAAGTGAAAGCGAGTCTTTATAATCCCATAAACCAGCTTTACCCTTAAGGTTCATTTGAATACTGTGCTGTTGGGCTCAGACAGTGCTGTCTTTGGATTTCTGCCAGAGGTAACTTATTCTAGGCTAACTATAATTCAGATTTCAAAAGCACTGAATTACCTAGGCTGTCACTAGAAAAGTCCTGATTTTGGCATCTAGCCAGTAGTGCTGTAAGCTAAACAGCTGTTGATAGTTCAGCTATTCCCATTGAATAGGCCAGTCTAGTTTTAATAGGTCAAGCACATTTCTGCCTAAGGAGTTCTCTAATCTTAGCACTGTAGTTGCTATCTGCCTAGAGAGATCCTGAAATCACTGTGAAAAATTACAAAAGGAAACTATCTGGATGAATATATTCTAGTTAAAGTTATTTGTCAATTACCAGGTTTCAGCATTCTTCCATGAGAGGAAGCTCTGTTATCTTGATGAGCTCATCACTGCTTTTACTCTTGATTTCCATCCCCATTCTGTATATAACCACTTCGATGCTCTACCCATAATTCTATTTACAGGGCCCTGTTCAGACACATCCATTGCCTAGTTAAGAGAAATGTGAGAATCTATGAGGGTTGTCACGGAAAAATTGGGCAGATAGTCACAACAGTAATGGGAGTGCAAGGTAGATGTCACTTACATGGTAAATTATGCAGGCTGAATGTGAAGTATTGATGATATGCTACAAAATTCTTGGTCATGTGTCTGTTTGGAAATACAGAAATTATTTCTTGCATTGTTGAAGCACAAATTTTCAAACGATCCTTGCTGACTAGCCAGGCTAGACTGAATGAATACAGTCTCTGCCTGCACTCTCAGTAGACTGAGGAACTGAGGCAGTAGGCAGGATAATTGAGAACACAGAGGACTGTAAACAAGAAATGAGACAGTATCAATCATGACAACAGGTTGTTGTAGGAAGACATCAACTGAAATGCTTTTTTATAGTATTTTTTTAAACAACCAAACCAACAAAAATCTGTTGGTCATTTTTATCTTCTTGTGTTTAAATGAGGTGTTGGAATAAAATTGCTGGTGTCTGCAGGACTGCAATCTTCCAGACATAGAAGACAACATAAAGTTCCTAAGCTGATAACTTGACTAGAATGAATTTTTTTTTTTCACTAAGGTTCCATTACTGCTTCTCTTTTCTATAAATGCATTGGAATGATACATTTAAAGCATTAATTTTTTTCAGGTCACTATTTTTAAATGAAACCTTCTGTATTGCAGATAGTCAGAAATTATCTCAAACATGAGAAAGAAAGAAAGAAATTTTATCCTGTTCAGAGAATTCTGTTCCATTCCATCATCTGGATTACTTCTTGTCCAAATATGATTTGGAGCATTACTGTAACTTTTTAGTAAAGAGGGTTGGGAGTCTTTTCTGTGAGGCATATAAATGCCTTCAGACTGGAGTAATTAGTGGTATAGGTCTTTTTCCCACTGAGAGCAGAATACTCTTTTAGACAATGTCACAATTTGAGGTGGGCAGTATAACATCAGTGGTAGTATTTATTTTGTTTCATACATGAATTTGAGTACTTCAAAATAATTTAAGACGTGGTGGGGAAACTGGTATAATACCTCAAGAAAAGCACAGTCGTGTCTGTTCACTACTTGCAATCATTCAGCTTTAAAAGCGCAATAGGGTGCATTAGAGAAGCAAGTCCTTTGTCACTGTGTGCAAAAGTACACTAGGTGAGCTATTGTAGTGGTAGAAGAGAGTTCTTTGGCTGGTAATCCCTTTTAAATTACACAAAAGTCATTTTGTAACCTGTCATTACAGTGCACCTCAAACCAAGGTGACAGATGATACTCGTACGTTGAGCGTGGGGCATCCTCGCTGCAGTAAACACAGCCGGCTCTGCAGCCTCAGAGTTGTGAGAAAGGATGGAGAAAACAAGGGAAGGCAGTTTTATTGCTGCCCTCTCCCCAGGGAAACTCGGTGTGACTACTTTCAAGTACGTATAAGAGTTCAGGACCTGTTTTTATAATCAGTGCTTGTTCTTGCAGCCTCCTTGGCCCAGTGACCTGTCAATCATGGACAGATAGATTATGTTTAAAGTTTGACGTAAATACTCTTGCACACTGAACTGAAACTAAGAGCATAATAATAGCTACGAACTTAACAGTTTTAGTTACATCTCTTACTGTTGAGAAGGCACCTGCTTGTGCAAATGCTCTTAATCTACTTCTGAATGATGTGAAACAGATGAGTAAGAGAAATACTAGTTTGAGGGGACCTGTACAAGTTGTTTAGATCAGCTTCTTCCTGAAAGAAAGGCTAGAAAACTAGATGTAATTGTCAGCCATATTACTGGCTAGCCAAAATCCTGATAGCCTCTTAGGATGATGATTCTGTAATCTCACTGGGCAAACCCTCCTACTGCTGCACAATACCTAACATGGCCTTCCTAGCTGCAATTGGTGGCCTCTGCTCCTTGCTACAAATGTACGTGTCTGAAAAGAGTTTGACCTGAAAAGTGACCTAACAGTCATGACTATCAGGTGGTTAACAGATGAACTCAACACAGTAATGACCATAATGCCTAAATTTGAAAAAAAACCCTATGTGTTAACATCATTTCAGGTTACACCAGTCAAAGTGCATGCAGTTGCGGTTGATATTAAAGAAAAATCTAAAAAGTGTTCACAAAAGAGATAAAACTATCCTAAGTAGTAGGAAGAATTTCTTCTGTGGCATCCCCTGTATATCTTTTTCTATTGTTCATTTTAAAAAAAGGAATTCATAGCCATCAAATGTGCATGAAACCTTTTTCTTTGGCAGTGGGCCGACTTGGATTTTCCATTTTGTAACCACGGCAAGCGATGTGTTATGAAGACTGTGTTGAAGATTGGTCCCAATAATGGAAAGAACTTTTTTGTTTGCCCTCTTGTGAAGGAAAAACAGTGTGGCTTCTTCCAATGGGTAGAAAATGGGCCTGGCATGCAGATTCTTCCATGATGCTCATGTTACAGTTACCTGTTCTTGAGGATGTCTTAAGTGCACACATTTGTAGTAATTTCTGTTTTGTTCTTTTTCCCTCTTCGCTCATTAACTAGTAAAAGAACTCCAATATAAAGAATGGATCTAGAAAGAGTAATTTTACATAGTCCTATAAAAATTAAACACTGCTTGTATGCTGCCTACAATTTTGAAATAAACATTTAGCTTGCAACATATTGTGACATACTGTTGTATTTCTAATAAAAAAATTGTAATTTCCTTTTCTCATGTATTGTTTTAAATTTTTAAATTGTCATGTATTTTAAATTTTCTTAAGTGTAAACATGTATTTTAACAAAAGTGAATAAAAAGACTATACTTTATTAAATACTGCTTCGTGATTTCTCAGAGCTTAAGATGAAACAGCAGCGAACTGTACAATTCAAATGTTACTATGATTGATTGACCTTGCTTAGATTTGGAAAACAAAGACAAATAACATGACTCTTTGGTTTTCTAAATTATATATTCTAAGTCCATATCCTAATGTTTTCTTCTAGTTGCTACTGAACATTTTTTCCCCCAATGCATTCATAATGGATAATAAAATCATACCTTGAAGGTGGTTAAAACTCAGTTTATGTTTGTTGGTTTTACCACTATTTGCTGAAGCAAGGGGTAAAGTTAATGGAATATACTGAGCTATCAAATCAGAATTCTTCAAATCTCTGGAAAGTGTACTATAGATAGCAAGGAAAATGAGACTAATGTAGAAATGATCATAGTTTCATATATCATTCAATTGCAATCAGTTTTTAATTTGAAAATAATGGAAATAGTGTTATAGTGTTGCTTCCCAGCAAAATATGCCATGAAGCATGTTTAAAAGCACCTTGCAAATGGTTCTTTGTGCAAATACTTGTGGGTTGGTGGTGGGTTTTTGTTTTTTTGGTTTGTTTTCTTGTGGTTTTGTTTGTTTTGTTTTTGTTTTGTGGGTTTTTTTGTTTGTTTGGGGTTTTGTTTTGGTGGTTGTTTGTTTGTTTGTTTTTTTAAATGGGGAAGGACTGATTGATTTTCTTGAGAACATTGTGTAACTTCAGTTCAATTTAAATCTTCCACTCCATGATGCAAGGGAAACTGTTTAATTCTTTTCCTAAGCAGCACAAATTCAGAGGCTTTTTTCTTCTTCTTTTCAGGAGCCTTTGATACCTTAAAAATCTTTCAAAACTTTCCTTACATGAAGGGAATCTTTTTAATCAGATTGTAGAAAACGTAATCTTTATGTTGATCAATGGCCTCCTTCCAAATAATATATCTCTTTCATGAGGTACAGAGCTCCACCTGAGAACAAAACACGCTTCTTCACATGGTGAAAACTGATTTTTCCATTGCCATCTCTTTCTATGATGCTTCTTGTTACAAAGATATGTTGCTGCTAGCTTGTGCTTATACATCTAAATCTTTAAAATTGCTATCTAACCAGTTCCTCACTTGTATTTCTACAATTCATTATGGTGTTAAAAAGTTTGATTATTTTTAAATTGTACATGCTTTTGGATGTCTGACACAGGGATAAATCTTCAGTTGTTCAGTTAAAATTGAAAAATAAAAAAGAAATACAACCATTTTTGATTACTTGCCTTCTACGCATGTTAAGATTTCTCTAAAGCTGTAAGTTAAATGACTTTTTCAAACCTTAACACATGAAAAATAACAGTTGGGCTCTTACTTTTTTTTTTTTTTAGCTTAATAGACAAGAAGTGAGTATCTAAATAAAATGCATACAAGTTTTAAAGGATTAAGTGCTTTTATTAGCTATTGCAAACACTTTGCTTTTTCTGTTCTTGTATTTCTTGAATGTGTCATATGTTTTTTTTTAAAAATATTTGGAAGGGGTGGTATATTTGTACTACCCTAATTTTGATATATATGCCAGTTGTGTAATGTTACAAGGTGAGAAATGGCAGACAGGGAAATCAAAGGGCAAGGACACCCTGGGCTTATCACAGTGAACTAGCATGTAAAGGAATCTCACGTTTACACTTAAAGGAAGTAGGAAACTAAACAGGAGACAGTGAATTCTAATTCACTAGATGCCTCTGCAAGCCTTACTGCTTTTGCCAACGCCGCTTTTTAAATATTTTTTTTCTTTCCTTAGAGAGGATGGCACTTTGTAGCTTGTCTAACAAGGTCTGGCTGATAGCTAGTTGTAAGAAGTTTTGACCAAAAAAAGCTGGCAACAAAACTTATCTTGAAATGGATCCTCACTCAACCTTTCAAAAAAAAAAAACTGCAACCAAGGGCGCAAAACCAGATAAAAGTCCTGATTTTGAGCTTTTATTCTAATAGTTTACAAATGTGTCTTTATTTTTTCACATTGATTCATCTATCACAGTGCAAGTGATGGAACACGCTTCTTTCAGATTTGTATCTGGCTTACACATTTTAATGACTCGTGTAGCACACGATCAACTGTGAAGGCTAAAAAGAATAACAAGATCTAAGTTAAAAGAGGGAACCATTTTTCGCAAAGATTTTCTGTATTTTGTATTCCTAATGAAAGCAAATATAATTCTTTGAGAAAAGAAATGTAAAGCTTTTAGAAAAATACAGTTCTTTTTTAAGGGTCCTAGGGTTCTGGCACAGTGTTGTTACTTTGGCCTTTACCCAAATACAACCAAGAGAAATGGGATTATTACCAGTGCCTACAGGAGGCTGTTAGGAATGACAGGCTCACATAAGCTCCTTTGACTGGATGATTTCTAAAACAAGATGGTGATGACAGTTCTGTAATAAAAAGGAGATTTCCAGTAAAGCTGATTTCTAAGCACTCTTGTGTACAACTTTTAGAGAGCTTTTTTAGACATCAACACTACACGGTAATAGCATGACTCATAATAGAAGCCTTTCTCCTTAAGCTGAAAACACGTTTTATATACTACAAAACTAACTTCAAAAAGCCCCTGAACTCAGCTGAGATGCTATACAGGACAGGTTTTAGAGGATCAAATCAAGGTCATACAAGTTTTGGAGTAAAAATTTTAAATTCAGAAAATACTAATGCCATATGCCATGACTTTATTGGTAGCACTTTCATTACTATTACAGTTTAAGTAAGTTTAGACAGAGTATACCCTTCAGACTGAAACTAATGTCTGTTTTCCAATTTGTGCCATCCCATTTAGAATCAACAGATTTTATGCCTGGTTTCATGCTTTTAAACCCTTAAAATACTTTTTTAAACCAGGTATTTATTAAAAACAGGCATACCATTTGATGTCAATGCAAATTCAGCAAATAGACGAATACTACTTATTAATTCATTGAGGGACAACTAAATTTACACTGAAAATACCCACTCAAGTTTTGGGACATGACTGCATTGACAATTATACAGCTATTCTGTATCCACCTTCCTATGTAAAAAGGTGTTAGTTCTCACTTGTTTTTCTGCAATGGAAACTTAAGTAAGAGTCATTTATCTTGATGATGGAAAGGGACTTTCAAAGAAGCAGAGGATGCCTTCCTTAATATCTGTATGAATGCTGATCATTAGTGGCTAAGCATCTTTCACATGAAATCAAAAGGTATTATAAAGTCTCTAACAGACTTCACAGCAACACCTCTAGCAGATTTAGAATTCTTTTGAATGGCTCTTGTACCTTTTTTGCACTTTCTGCAATTCAGCTTGCTGATGACAGGCAGAGTTCAGCATCCAATGTAACTTAATATTCTGCATGTCTGTTTTTTATTTCTCTGATGCCTGAAATGTTGTTTATCATGTCAGATTTTTACTTGAATATTCAAAACATACATTCAAAATTAATTTAGAAGTGTGTGGGAATGTACTATAATTTATCTCAGTGGAACAACAAAATAAAATCCAATCTAAGGAGAGAACCCAACAAATTATTTTCTATATGAAAGCTTATTAAAAATGCATCAAGCACACTTAGGGGTGAGCAGAATTCAGAGTGTACACAGTATTGTCTAAACATAGCTGGTGCTTTAGTTATCTTACTGAATTGCCACTGCTGTAGAAAGTGCAGGTCTCTGCAGAGTTTGTATGCTTTATAATTTTCTGTTATAAAATCAACTTCAAACTACATGACTGTCTTTCCCAGTTTATTATAATTAACCATGTGATATGATCATACTATGAAAAGGTGCTAACACTACTCACCTTTTAATACTAAGGTTTTAGGTGAATCTTTTTAACAGATGGCAGAGTAAAGAGAGACCTCTTGACACTGAGCAGCAGAGCCTGACTTAAAGATGGGATGAAATGGTAGGGGCACAGAAGGGGAAAGTGAAGCAAGGGTTTCTCTGTTTTGGCAGGACAAGGCCCATTTGACTGGTTTAACTACATATAGAGCTGAAACCTAAGGCAGACACCAAAAGCCTGTGTGCTCTTTCAATCTAACCTGTATTATCTCCATCTGCATTTCAGATCATCCACCAATTTAACTGCAATCCAACTGCTCTGTGCTCAGATTAACCATGCTTTAATCTCAGGTTATGAGTAAATCCAATTGCAGATTTCACTAGACTGGAAAATGACTTATGTGTAAGTGCTATTGACTGCTCTGTGCTTCAGGTGGATTCCATACAGCTCCAGAGATAGAGTACTCAAAGTGGGTCTTGCCATAGAAGCTTGAGCATCACATATTCCTCAGAGGTATTTATTCACATACCCTTACATCTAGAAAGGATTAAATAATCATCTACCCTACACTTCTGTAGAAAACATGGATTTAGATTTTTTTTTTCTGGCTGTTTCTTTAAACATCTTTTATTCTATCACAGTACTCATGACAACAGTGGCAGTAAGGATCTGATGTGCAAAAATTCCTTCATAATTTATTAGAGACTAGGACACTGCAGGATGGACAAAACCACTTGAAATGGGGAAAATCTGGAAATACATTTTAACCTTTATTAAAAAACAGTGGAGCACAACACAGGGATCACCAGCTTTGTTACCCACCCCCAGTTAAGTAGCATTTGCAAGGTGCTTTTGCTCCAACTAGTTGACTTTTGAAAAGCACAATATTGGCTTAGGCTAACATTATTTCAAACCTAAGGCAATGTCCATTGAGATCAACTAGAGGAAAAAAAATATAATGCATAACCTCTCATAAAAATAATTCAGACTATATTTCTCAAACTACAAATAACTCTATACCAGCAAAACCCCAAAGGTTTCAATAAAAAAAGAAACATAATCCAAGCATTAATTAATTAATTAAATAAGTTTAGAACTTCAGGATGATCTTAAACATAAAAATGAAAATTTTGAAATGTCTTTAGAAAAACATTCAAGTTACAAGATACACACATATATATATATACAAGCTAAAATTTAAATTCCTGTTTTTTAACCTAGACTACATTTGAAGAGTAACTTTGCAATATAAAAGTTAAATTCATTACTATGGCAATACTGCTGAGCCTATGGAAGTGAAAAATACATTTACACTCAAGGCAAAGATGGTAGGCTATTGGGAAATTTCTTAAGGGTGGTACTTTCACATGAAGTGGTGTTGAATATAACAGTGTAACTTGCTTTGATTATAACTGAAACAATTTTTAAGTCAGTACCTGGCCTTGTAGAGAATAAAAGTAAAAAATGCACTCAACACTAGAATGCACAAACAAGCTTAAAATCTATTTGTATGAACAGTAAATTAGAAAAACAATGCACTTGCTTTTTCTCTTTACCTTACTGTACACATAGAATATATAATTTATCCTTTGCTTCTCTGGCAGCTCAAGTTAGTTGCACTGTATTTGCCACTTCTCAGCTTCTTTCCAAGGTTTAATCATCACCTAGTATTTCACTGCCATACAGTTTCACCTAGAAATCCATGCAATGTCTCATGCAGAATATACTTATTTTTAATCAGTCTAAAGTCATCTAATGGGACAAGGCTTTACAAGACAAAATAAAAAACCCTTCTATAAAAGCAGGCTTTCAGCAAATGCATTTCTTAAAAACATGAGCTGACTTCAAGTAGACCAGAACAAATATATGTAATATTATCCCATTCTTTTCCCATAAATTACTCAGGATTACTTTAAGTAATTTACACCAGTGTCAGATGCTAAAAGTAGCAACAATGTTATACAAAAAGTTCACAATAGGGACAGAAGGTTTCAGAAGGTTATCTTGCAAACAAATATATCTTTGTGAGACATGGAACCACTGATAAGGAATTAAAAGTCAACAAACAAACAAACAAACAAACAAACAAACAAACAAAAACAAAAAAACCCCCAAAAAACCATCATACAAACACACCAGAAAATAAGTTTTCCTTTTGCAGGGGAAATGCACTAAACATGTAGTCTTGACATTAACTACTAAAGGTTCTTGGATTCCCACAGAGCCCAACCCTGACAAAGATCAGGTGATCAAAGCAAGGTGTAACCATACAAAGTATCCCCCTGACTTGGCGTGTTTGGACACAGCAATGCAGAATGAGACATAAGCATTTCTGCATTTCACCATAAAACTATTCAGATATGCGGGTATTACAGTACCTACAGAAGTTTCAACTATTTGCATTGTACTAATTATAATTTGTTTTGATAAACTAGAACAGGAATTATTTAGTTATGGATTGAAACAGAAGGAGAAAAGCAGTTATGAGACAAAATAGAAGGTGGAATTCAGGTGAGGGGAATAAAGCCCTGAAACTATAGTGCATATAAGGAGGTTCTCCTCCCCACTGGCATGATTACTAACCTAAAACTTTACTTAGCAGATCTCAGGTGATGCTAGTTTGAATGTAAGACATTAGGTACTACTGAACTCAGTCCTTGATAACGATTACCAGCTGCAATTCAAAAAACTTTTGTTTCCTCATTATTGCTCTACACGAGCTACATTTGGGTGCTACCTAGAACACATTACTTTCAAATTCAGTTTAAAGACTTAGACATTGCACATGGTGGATTAACCATTTCATTTATTGTTATACCAACACATGAAGCACATGAAAAAATTCAAGCACTTTAACTTTGTTCTTAAAATTTCTAGAAGCCAGATAAAGCCTATTTTTCATATGTCCATTTAGCTGTATCTGTTGTGAAGTCTTAAAAATTTATATGGTATTCAGGACTGACAGCTTTAATGGTAATAAATATTGGAAAAAACATTCCTGAGATAGCACCATTAATCATGTTACACTCTTCTATATTGTCAAAAATACTAGTCATGTGTTAATTGCAATGCTTCAGGTGACAATCAGCTAGCAGGCTCTGCTGATTGAGATGAGCCTTTTAATGACAGTTTAGGTGATTATATTCACACTATATTTAGAGCATGTTTGGGTTGCTTGATTGAAAAAATAACAGAAAAAGTTCCTTGTAAGTGATGTTGAGATTGTTTCCTAGGAACAAGAATGACAGGGGGACACAAAATCTGCAGATCTTGGATTCTGCTCCTTTAGTGGCAGAACTGCAGGCTCAGCCATCAACTGGCAGCAGGCTGCTCACAACGAGTGAGTCAAAAACCAGCCATACTCACTGTTAAGTGCTAAAAAAGCACAACTATATCAACTTTGAAAATCAAAGTATACCAAACTGAAAGTATGCCCAACTGAAACCATGTATTTAAAATCAAGGGTATCTGTAATGCTGAAAGCTGTAAGTTAGAGAATAGTGTACATATCCACTGAAAATATAATTTCCTAGATATTGCAAATAATAAAAAGATTTTGCATTGCAAACAAAGAGTAAGGTCAAAAGAAGTGACTTTCAATTGTTCTTTATGTCCATTTACATGCAATTTTGCCACCATGATAAAAACATTATAGTAATGGTAATTTATTCAATAATTTCTTTGCAGGCCTGCCAGATGACCCAAACTCTCTTCTCTGGTACAAAAGCAAGTCCAGCAATTTGTTTGGGTTGGCTAGAACTACAATTTTTCCAGAAGTTTTGGAAGACTTCATAAAGGTGTGAGTTTGTGGCAGTCAAGATGCAGGAAAATATGTACTCAAATTGCAAAAGAAAAACAATTCCCACTTATTCCCTGCAATAAGAATGAATGAATGAATGAATGAATGAATGAATGAATGAATGAATGAAGCTGTTTCAGTTATAAAATATCCTGAAACATAAATTTCATGCACTTGGCCACATGATTAAGACAGATGGCAGTCACAGTCTCTTACCTAAATCAGTGTGCACTTTTCAGGCTGTAACACTGCTTTACCAGATAGTTCACCCTGACGCATCATTTGCAAACACATGTTTCCATAACCCTGTTAAGTAAGGCTAAAGTACACATTCTTGTATGTAAGATAAAAGATTTTCTGATCATTAATTAATTACTGAGATTGCAATGATACCTGCTAAATTGTTCTCCTGTGGACAGGCTGCTAACATTGCTAGAACATCATTACAAATACTGAAATTTGTTAACTGTAAATTCCACTCACAGGATGGCAGACCTGAAACTGCAACTGCATAAAGAAAAGGGTTGTGCCTAGGCTGGTAGTCTCACATATTTGGTTTGTGAATAAAATTTACTCATTCTATGAGAAAAGAATTATAAGCCTAGCTTGTATGTCTGAGGCATGAGATATATATATGCTGTTAGTCATTCACTATTAAGTTGTAACATTACTGGGAGCAGAGACTTGTTAAAATGAAAATGTCATAAATGGGAAGTTAAAGAACCACAACAAATTATTGCTGTCAGAATTTTACCAGAAAGTTGCCTTAATGCCTTATTAGTGAACCACTCAGAAACTTGGTCTGTTTTCTGAGCTCTGTTGGTATTCAAGGAATACTTACCCGATGCTTACCACATACTACCTGTTGGGAGGAAAGGGTTAAAACCAGACAATGCGGTGAGGAGGAGGGAATAGTTTTGCTCAAAGTGACCTTGCAGCTGGAATTGCTAAAAATCTCAGTGTGGGAAAAAATATGTCCATTTATTATGTCTAGTGTGGTATATCCTCTGCCTCTTTTAAATGGAATTCTTGTAAACAGAACACACTGTCACAGAGATGCACAAAGCCTTTTGTAGCAGTGAGGCAATCAGAGACCCTCCTGGTGCCCACTAGGATGAGCTAAGCCCAAGGAGCCTGTGTCCCTGTGTGTCTCTGCTGCCCTGTGTTGTGAACAAGGTATTAAATAAATCTACTCTGCATTTTAGCTGTGGTTTGGTGGCTGCCTTGATTACCTGTATGTGTTGATTCACACATTACCTAACCAGCACCAACAGGAACAGTCATGGGTCAGGATGTGCATCCTTGTGGAATTTTCCATCTTCCTAAAGAAGGAGATCTTCACATGCTATCTTCCTCATCTTCTCACATTTCTTACTGGAACTGTTTCCCTACTATAAATGAATTGCTACTTATTAAAGGAAAATGAGGAGAAAAATATTCTTTTGCCTCAGCATTCCAGGATAATTAGGCAGGTTATTATTTGAACATGGATTTTCATGTTCCACACATAATAGCACAGTCATTAGAAGAAATGCAACAAGCCACAGATGCACAAACTCACTGCCTGCTGAGCAGCACTCAGTGTGTCCATCCAACAAGGCCGTGGGGTTGAGCCTGAGGGCTGTTATCTTACTAGCAGTGGGAGCTGCAGGTTTTATGCGACCTCACCAACAAAATCACATACACATGGGGGATACTTACAAAGATAGAAAGCAGCAGCTGCTGCTACAAAGTACTGAGGTCTTCAAAAAGCTTAAAATGTTGGACTCCGGTGTCTAGGTCTCTTGGAATTTCCCAAGAAAAGGCAACTTCTCCTTTTTTGGAGCACTCTAAAAGAATACTGAGACTAAAATCTTCAGTCGTACTGTATTGTCCAGGAATTTTGTTATTTGCTGTGAGAAATACTTTATATGCTGGAAGAAACACTTTAGAGGTACTTACATGAGATAGTCTATTGGATGACCACATTGCCTCAACTTCCAGTATGCATTTAAAATTCTTCCCAAATGTCAAACCTGGAAAAATCATAGGTAAAAAGCAGAACATAATGGTTAAGTTCAACACTGATTGGCATAGTATGAATAGCTGCCTGACCAAAGTGCGAAAATGATAATTATAAATGACAGTTGGAATATTTATCTGGCATTAGCCCTTACATTTCTCATAGTGAAGCACTGCATTATTGTTATAAAAGTACTTTATGCAAGATCAAACTTCTACTCTCAAGCCTTAAAGAGTCTTGATTTTTCAAATTAAGTTACAGGGTTATGGCTCTATTCTTGAGTGCGCCTGCAGATGTTATCCTAGCTCCACTGAGCATATTGGTGATTGTCTCTTCCCTAAAAACTCTTTGTGATTCAGTAACCAGACATCCCTGTGACAGAACTCCCCAAGAATCCAATCTCATAGTCTGTCCAAACACAGCAGTGTTAACACAAAGCACATCTCACAGAGACTTTCAATTAAATAGCCAGTCAAGGAGGCTGAATTCATAGTGCTCACATTTTCATAAAGCATTGTAGTAGCAGCAGCTGTTCCGAACTTGTAAAGCCTCCTCAGTCAGCAGAAATTCAAATTCACATTTTAACAAAGAGAAGGTGATCCGAAAGTTATATGGGGAGTCTGTACTTTCCCATCCTAAAAATGGGAAACTTATGGTAGATAATTAAGTATTTACATGACAGAAGAGAGAATAAGGGAAACATTACAATAGCCTGTTGATAAAAAAATAAAAGAATAAAAGAATACTGGATGCCAACCCAGATTTTTCATATATTTTACTGAATTTTATTGGGGGAAAAACAGTAGATGGGCCTCTAGCCTGAGGGTTGAATCATGAAACTTGCAGAGAGACAGGCACCTTACTTCAACCTGCAGGAAAATTTAGAAGAGTTTTCTTTTGCCAAACTAGGAATGTGCTGTCACCAGCTGGATAATTTCCCGTGCTCCTCAGAGCCCTACTGCATATTCCTGTACTCTATTGTAACACCTTTTGTTGGTGTTAGCAAATGTGTGGCCCTAAAGTAAAACAGAACAGCTTGCTTACATTCTGAAAAAGAAAAAAATTACTTGTTTTTAGCCAACTGATCCATTTTGTGGAGCTGCACAATTACCAGAACCAACTGCATAACTGAAGAGAGAACATCCACTTCAGGATGTGGGTAGTACCACCCCTTTTGAGCAGTAAAATCTTTTTTCAGCTGAATTCGTCCTTGAGAGCTGGACAAAATATAACCTTGTCTTCAGCCCTTCATTATTAATTGCCAATTGTTATTAACACGTAATTGTTCCTTGTCCAATACAGTTGCTTTTGGTGGATTTTATTAGCACTGCTGTTAACTATGATTCCTGGAGCTCAGGTGCTTACAGGAATGATGATGGTACGATATACACATCTGATGCAAGCCCTGCAGCCTTTCCTTGCAGCTCTTAGATTGGAAGCTATGAACCCACAGCAGAGTCAGTAGAATGGGGTGCAAGCAACTGCAATTCTCATGTCAGAGGCTGAACTGTTGGATCTGGAATGAAGCATGCACCAGTCTGCCAGCCCTGGGATAGGAACAGTAACCTCCAGCAAAGAGACACAGCAGGCAGGGAGAAGTACCCCTGCAGAAATCAGTTAAAGGCTGGTAACACCCTTAAACTCATGTGGCAAAGTGATGTTAGCCCCTAAAGATCCATTTTTGGGGCTAACACTTTCACTAAACACTAACAAAAACTGTCATAACTCTACTGAGAAGTGAGATCACAGAACTTCTCATGTTGGCAGATTTGTAAGAATGGGTACATACGGAATGTCAACAGCTACAGTTCATTAACACTGCAGCTAATCTAATGTAATTTATTTTCTACTCTGTAACATACAAATTAGTCTTCAGTAACAACTAGATTAGCAAAACACACTTGACTGCATATGAATTAAACTTGTTTATAATACCTTTTACATCCACCCTTTTAAACTGTAATATTCTGCTACATCTATTACTGTAAATCCTTCAGAAAAAAACCCCACATAGCTAAAGCAATGATTACAGAAGGAAAGTAGGAAACTGTCAGTTCTACATTGCTACCCAACGCTCAGGAAAAAATGCTGCAGATAAAAATATTAATTTATGGAAAGTTTCAGTTCCTTTGTACTTCTCTATGTATCAGCCTGCCAACCCAACCACAAATCATACAGATGATCCATGATAATTTCTCTTGGAATTTTTCTTGTAACAATGTCTATCCAGAAGCAGCATTAAACTAGCAGTGCAACTGTTTTTATTTTCAAAAAGCCTGTCACACTGTATTTAATAAATAATCGCATATGCCATCAAGCATCTACTTATGAACAATAAACATTCATGATCTCCCTAAGTATAATTCTAAACCAGTGCTGCAGCAATGCTGTAATCTACTGCTTCAGTAATTATGCCACCTTTAAAAGGTCATATCATATAGAACTGAATTCTCCCTGCCAAATACTACATGACAAAATTATACAACACAGTCTACATCATACATAAAGTACACCTCCAAAAGAAAATTAGGCAACAGTTGAACCTGGATGGGTATAGCCAGAATGTGTCAAGAAAGCTGTTATGACAGGTCTGCTGACAGCAAAGAAAACAAAAATAATATAAAGAAAACATTTATAAACTGACGAGTTACAGATTTGAAGAAAACATAAAGTACCATTAATGGCAGTAGAGAAAAAACACCAGAGGGATTCTTCTGATTATAGGGGGAAAAGCCTTTCTCCTGTTTGGGAGGGTTAGGTCCCTATAGCAATCTTTCTATACTTGTATTGGAAAAACAACAAGTTTGGGTCTTCTCATCTGTACATAAGAATATTAAAAAACAAAACAAAACAAAGAAAACCAAGGCCACAGGATTTTTCACTAAATTGAATTTCCTATTTCTCCAGATCTTTAAATGATAAATGTTTAGAAATATAAAACACAACCCAACTTTCTAACTACATTCAAGTAGCAAAGCCCAGTGCTTTCTATATAATTACACACCACCAGCAATCAAAATCATAACATAGCAACAAACAGAATTAGGGTCAAAATGTATTTCAGAGTCAGTCTGGCAAGTATGCAAAGGGTGAAAATATGAAACTTCCTGTTCATCTGACATGACAGTTTTTTTCTATGCAGAGCACCAAAATTACCATTTCTAACCAATAAAACCTCGTGGCATTTACAATACAATTGCTTTTGTAAATCTCTACCTGGAAAAAGTATAATCAAAACTTCTTGTAAGGCTTTTCCCCTATCTTATTAGGAAAAAGAAGTCACCAGCAGCAGGGATTCCCTGAACTGGCACCCTTTGAAGTTGCTATTGCTTTTATTTCACAGACCACCATCTGTCACTGTAAAGGTATGAGCTAATCACACTAAGAGAGCTCTGCACCAGCAGCTGTATTTACTTACGTTGATTCCCACTGTCAGGGAAAAAGGAAATGAAAACACAGCTAAGGTTGTTAAATGCACAAACATAAATGTTTGCTTCTGACTCAGCAGCTTAAACAATACGATAATAGTCACAAAATCGAGATTCAGTCATTTCTGCTCCATGAACATTTCAGTTTTTGCTGTAAATTTAATGGAATTTATGTGGAGGAATGAATAGACCATCCAATGAAAACATCTATACTACAGTGCTTAATATATAACATACCTGCCTCTATATTAGAGCTGGAGTAAATTTAACATGCTGTTTCTTCATGCACAGACTATAGATAATTGCACAGAAAGCCTGCACACATTCTGTATTTCAAAACAAGAACGAACAGCGCTGTTAATGAGTTACAACAGTGATGTGATAAACTAAACTCAAACAAGTGCTGACAGATTCACTTCAGTTTATAAAGTATTGCAGATTCCATCTAAAAATCAATCTTGAATTCTCTAAAACTCTGAATTATTCCTGACTGCGGCATGTAGAAATGAAAGAATGTGTTTCAGTGGTAACCTACAAATGGTGAAATGACAGGGCAACTTTCTTCAGTAAATGCATATGAAACATTGCCAGGGTACACACAGATTGCTTTATTTTATAAGGAACAATTTGATACCATATAAAAACAGAGCTTCACTTTTAGTCAGACCATTGAGCAAAGATTCTTTTTGTCTTTAGAAACAGAAAAAAAATGGCTATAAAGAACCTAATGAACTTAAAAAAGCCACAGACCTTTGCAGACAGATGCATTCAATTGAACCACTAAATCGCAAATCCTCATATTCTGTGTCGTAAAAGTTGGATAGTAAGAACTGAAATCAAAAACAGTAAAATACTTTTTTGCAACCCCAACAAAAATTGTCATAGTTTTTGCATACTTTTGACAGGAGTTTGTACTTGATATTTATCTTTCCTAAAAGAGTTTGTGTGTCTGCTAAGCATAACAGAACACCATTAACAACCTTTAAAGAACTTTTAAGACAAAATATCAAGCATGTTATTTTTCTAATTCTGAATTTTGTCCATTACATCAGAATGGTACATTCTTAATATTATGATTTAATATATTGCCAAATTAATGATATATCAAAATAATTTACACAAACTAACCCTTTAATTTATAACCAATGCATCATCACAAAGCAACCTGCATTATCAAACCTCATGTGTTAGTGTCTATGTCTCATGGAGACAAGTAGTTTTCATTGAATAATAGTAAGGTTGGAAAAGATCTCCAGGATCACCAAGTCCAACCGCTCACCAAACATCACACCAACAAAACCATAACACAAAGTGACATGCCCAGTCTTTTATGGAACACTTCCAGAGATAGTGACTCCACCATCTCCCTGGGCAGCCCATTCCTATGCTTGACTACCCCTCCAGTGAAGAAACTCCTCCTGATATCCAGCCTGAACTTCCCTTGACACAGCTTGAGGCCATTTCCCCTTGTTCTGTCACTGGGTAAAGAGGCTGCCTCCCACTTTGCTACACCCTCCCTTCAGGCAGTTGTAGAGAGCAATAGGGTCTCCCCTAAGCCTCCTTTTCTCCAACCCTACTCCCTCAACCACTCCTAAAATTTACTCTCTAGACCCTTTACCAGCTCCATTGCCCTTCTCTGGACTCACTCCAGCCCCTCAACGTTCCTTGTGTTGTGAAGGGCCCAGGGCTGGACACAGCACTCAAAGTGTAGTTTCACCCAGTGTTGAGTACAGAGGGACAATCCCTGTCTTGGTCCTGCTGGCCACACAATTGCTGATTCAGGCCAGGATGGCATTGCCTTCTTGGCCACCTGGGCACAGCTGGCTCATGTTCAGCAGCACAGATAAGCTGACTACATAGAAAGTTAGCACTGTAACAGTGACTTCAAGGTACACTGTTATAGGGCACTCATAAGCTTTACTGGCATAGATTAGCTAGTACAGAGTGACATAAACACTCCAGAAAGCGAGCAATGGATGTTCTTAAACCTCTTTCAGAAATGAATCATGGAGGATTCAGCTGCAGCAATTTGAGACAATACTGTTCAGCTCCCAGTACTGAACCTTCTACATTCATAATCTACAATGCAATCTTCAAAGCAGCAATCACTAGGATTTTATTAATCTATTTGCACTTGACTGCTCGAGTTACCTGAAGATAGAGCAGCTATGGCAGAAGGACTGTACGTAGCACAGGTAGAAAACCTAGCTTAAGCTATTACAGATGTATTCAGTAGGGGTTTCTCTGACAAAAGCTTTCTATGGCCTGCAGTGAATACTACTACAACATGCTCTGAGGATCCAGTGACAGAAGTGAGTAAATCACTTTGTTGATGAAGTTCAGTAGCAGGCCATTAGAGATAGCCATTCTAATTTGAATGGTTTATTTCCAGCTTTTAAAGATACCAACTTGAAACAGAAAGCAATAATCAATCTAAGACACAGTGCACAAGCATCTAAACAACTTTACTAATACATTGTGTGCTTTTATTACCCAATGATTTTATTTAAGTAGACAGAGAATAATTAAAAGGACAAGACACTCTTTTTACTTGCTCCCCACTTTAACAAAGATTCCATCAAATGATCAGCAAGCCACCAGTTCAAGAGAATGATCAAACAAATCTTCAAATACGTGTGGAATAATCCTTATGATGCTAAAGTTCTATTACAAATGAATCCTGGTGTCTCTAGACACAGAAAGTGACAAAACCCAAAGCTGTAGGTAACTGTCACACTCTAGGCAGTCAACTGCTCCTTTGCAGAGGTTAATGTGCTGTAGGACAGGGTGAGTGCACAGCGTACTACGGACAAGAAAATTACTGTGATTATGGTTCATAACTTCCATCACAAAAAACAGGTGACAGGATGATTTCCAATTGTCTTCACATCCAGTCAGTCAACCAAAATTCCTTGAAGGTTTGTACTACCAGGGATGCCTGCATGTACTCTCTATTCAAATGTATTCTCAGCTGGTATGGAACAAGTTAGAATGGTCCATAAGGCCTTCTTATCTTTTCATTTAAGCTTTGAAATAGTCTTCATAACTCCTCAAGTCCCTTTCCTTGCATGTCAGCATTTTCATTTCGAGAGAAAAGAAAACCTGGATTAAATCTTAGAAAGACAATTAAATATTCTCAATAAGTTTTATGTGTAGAGTCACTGTTCCTCTTCCAGCCCTTTATTCCGGATGTCTGGCAAATATATTTTTAAATGGCAAGGCAAAGGGCCTGTTCAACTGGTTACTTATTCATCACTTCTGGCTACTCAGTTCTTAGAAAAACAAGCAGACCATAATAGCCACTGAATGCTAGAAACAACCATTTTAAGAAGTAGTAACTGGTGGAATTTGGCACTGTCCTTTTCTAAGTGGAGATGTTAATAGGATAAAAGTAGTTAAATGCAGTCTACTACTTGCTCAGTTGGTCGACTTAGCAAAGGGCTTGAAACCATGAAGTGAAACTGAGTGAATCCTGGAATTTTATTACATGCAGCACCTAGGAAAAGATAAAAAAAAAAATCTGATTTGCTACATTTGGGATTAGTATATGTCATTGTATTTTATCATCTAAAGATCCAGTTACTAATTCTACTACAGTGGTATAATTATTCTTTCACAATCTGTTTAACCCAAGACATCTTGAAAGTATTTAATTTTTAAGTTAAAATACACTACTGCTGTAGTGCAATTAATGCCCTTATACTACAATTCAAAACAGTAACACAAGTCAGGAAAACCTCTCTCTCTTTCAGTCCTGATTAATTTAATGAGTTCCTTCCACACTAATCTCTTAAACACAGAACTATACGAAGTAAGAGATCAAAGAATAAGCAAAGCAGTCTAACTAAATAATCCACTTTGATTAGCAAATTGTACTTCCTACCGATCTAAGAGTTCACTAATGAGATGCCTGGCACAATGACTACTCTTAGATCACTTTGAAGCTATGCTTAACATTCATATTCTCCCTCCCTAATGCCATATCTAGGGAAGGCAAGGCAGTCTTTTTTTTTAAACCTTCAAATTAATCATATACAGCCCAGGAAAACAAATGAAGGTTGTAAATATTTTTGTGTTTTGCAAAGACTTCCATAAATTTTGTGAAAGTCTAAGACATCAAAACACAATTAAATTATCTCTAGTCTGCACTAGGACACAGCTGCCCGGCTAACCAGCATTCCATACTGTGAATGGCCAGTACTGCTGCAGTCTTCAAAGAATAATTAAAGACTTCTTTAAAAGCTACGTTCAGTTTTGTACATCTGTGACCTGGTTAGGGTCAAGCACCCTTGTCTGCAGAAGAAAATACATACCATAACTTCCAGTTGTATTGGCACAAATGATAGCACCAAAAAACTTTGGAGTGTACTTCTTGATTCTGGAAATAACTTTCTGACAGGCTACTGTTGGGTCTATTCCCATCCTCATATATTCCACAGCTTGATAACTAAAAAAAAGCCAATCCCATACCCAGAAAATTAGTCATACTCAGGTTATGTAATTTAAAATACCACAGAAGAGACCCTGGTTCCTCCAAATAATGGAAACACACGATAAATAATTTTTAGGCCAACTTCATGTTGGCAATTATTACTGAAATTCTACATAAACAGCAATTAAAAAGAAGACTAAAAGGGACTACAAGATGACATCTACACCATGTATCATTCTATGGCAGGCCAAGCCAGTAGAAGAGGCTAAGCAAAAGATCAGTTAAAGAACTGCAAGGAGCAGCGGCTTAGAAAACTTAGTGGCTTCTAGTTTTCATTACATGATTGAGTTTGACATTAGAAGTAATTGCTAGCTTTCAGAAAGGCTAATGTCAAGATAATTTTTTGAGGAAAACTCAATATTACATTACTGAGAAATTTTGAGTTCAGTTTTT
Source organism: Rhadina sibilatrix (assembly GCA_013400275.1). NCBI lineage: Eukaryota > Metazoa > Chordata > Aves > Passeriformes > Phylloscopidae > Rhadina > Rhadina sibilatrix. The sequence continues at coordinate 38,088 of VWYO01025884.1, forward strand.
CTGAAAAAATCTTTCAGAAAAAAATTACGTTTCTAAAAACATCAGAATTGACACATTTTCTTTAAGAATATGAACATACCATGAACAGGACTTCGAGCCACTTTGAAACTTCTTATAAAATGATTAAAAAAACTCTTATTCTATGAGTAATCAAAATGAATATCCTTTATATCTAAAAGATTTGCTTGAGATGAACCAGTTGCATTTCCAAAATGTCCTGAGGTAAAAAATTACTTATGTTGCCATTTTGTTTCAGAACCTCAAGATTAAATGATAACTCATGGCATAACTTACAAGCAAACATTCTATTGCTTTGATGAAAGACGCATATACCAAGACCAGCTCGTTACACTAAGACATCTAAAGACTGCATTAACTACAGATGTTGTCAAAGTACCACAGAAAAGAACAACTCTTGCATTTGGGACCCCTATTATCTTTGATTTATTCTAACAATCAAATAGGGTCAAGTTATCTAAAGACAACTATCTGAATATAAAGCTGTATTTCACAGGGGTCTCTTCACTTATCAAAAACCCAACAAGAAGTTACCACCTCAAGGAAGGCATAGAGAAAATATTAGCAATTTTGCCCTTTATTTGACACTTCCTTCACTTCCAGGAGATCAATTCTTGTCTTTCTTTTCATGTGGGAATGTCTAAGTATCATGGGATTAGTAAAAATCTTTATCTATAAGGAACCAGCAATTAACCACCTAGTCTGGTGGTTAACCCACTGGTGCCAACATGAAATATTTTAAGCATTACAACACTTCAGGCTGCTTAAGTGCAATCTAAGCTTTTGCTGACTAACCTTATAGTGGAGATCAACTCACTACTCATCTTGGTATCTTGTATGACAGGATAGATAATTCATGAAGTTGTCAACTGCCTTGTATTTGAAAGACCGACTCAGAACAGCTTGAAATTTAATGACAACATCTGTAAATATACAACAGCTAGCAGGCTTTCTTGGCTGCCAGTTTCAGAAAAGTTGCCTGCAAGCATCAGTGCACATTATGTTCAGCATGGACCTCCATAATTGATTCCTGCTGAGACTGAAAAGAGCCATATCTTACACAGTTTATGCAACCACGGTGACAACACTAAAACACTTTCCATTTCAAATTACATGCAATTACAAAGGATTGCTGCAGTGATACTTCCTGAGTGAGCTGAGACCCATACCTCATCCTTTCTACAATTTATGATACTTTCCCACACAACAAAATGCTTTGGTGAAGAAAGCTGAGCAGTTCTGCTAAAAAGCATGCAGGTTGGAAATATTACCTGCTGCCTATTTGCTCACAGCTTGGCAGTATTAAGGGATCTGTCATCAAGATATTTAAGTCTCTTCTTTTAAGACAGATCATAAGGCTCACTTGGTTCTGCTACTGTTCTTTCCCCTTCCACTCCCTCCTTTACTCTCACTTCAGCAGCCACTAAGTCAGACCAGAAATTTTCAATCAATTTCTTCATTTGCTGAGTCCACATTTTGCTGCAGAAATGTAGCAAAGTCTGCCCTAAGGACAAACCTGGGTAAGAAGCGCATCATGATGTCACCATCCCCAGTGGCTGCAGCTCCTCCGGCGGTACTATCCGCGTAGGATCCCGCTCCAGCTATCGGAGAATCTCCGACACGGCTGTAGTGAACAACAGAAAATAAACACCAAACTTTGTCAGCCTTACTGCCTCCAGCTGACTTAGCATTAAACCCACAGGAGAACAGAACAGGTAAAGAGGTCAATCCACTGCAGTCAAAAGTCTTGTCTTAAAACTACCTGTAAAAGTAAACTGTGATAACCTGACTGACCCGAGGCTTTATCCACCTCCAGTGCATAACTCTCTGTTATTGTACTGACTATAGTTAAACCAGTGAGGTTTAGCCTGTGGGCAACAGTAGGCAGCTGGAGACATTAATATGTTCAATAACTTGTGTCTAAATCCAAGTTGTCTGACTTGGTTGACAGAGAATAATCCTAACGGTGTAAAAAAAGTATCTCAAAGACAAAACACAAGCCTGAGGGTCTGATTTTATGTACATTTCTTAGGAGACTGTGCACCTCTCCAAAATGCTTATTTGTCTCTGGTGCCTTGCCTTACAAGTTGTCTCACAACTGTGCCAGTTGTTTTGTGTCTCTATATGGTGAATTAAGCAAGCTGAAAAACAAGCATTCCCTCAAATAAACACACGTAGTCTTGCAAGTGAATCAGTTTCTCAGAATCAGGATTTATAGCAAGTGCACAAAAAAAACCAAAGCCATTTTGTGATCTAAAGGTTAACATTTTAAACACCAATGACAAGTTTAACATAAGAAACAAGATGGGGAAAAAAGCTTTTTCGTAAAATCAGAGATACTAACCCTGGAAGTTTGTGGATTGCACCATTAGTAGATGTCCCAGAAGCAACGGTTCCACTCACACCAATTACAACCATACCTAAGATTTTCAACAAGGATAAAACATATTCAGGAACACTACTAACATTCATTTAGTCAGCATTATGCTTATCAAACAGAACCACAATGCCCAAACTATTCAAATTACTGATATCCTGAAATACAAGAGTTGTACTCTTCAGTAAAACTAGTTCTTTTTAAAAGAGATTTGCAAATTTTTACAATCTATTACAAGAGCTCAAAAAGGAGTGTGAAACAGTGAGGGCCACACTATTCAGAGCTATGTGTTACTGCTGCCCATGCAGCCACTGCCTCCTGATACACACCTTTGCTAACCAGCAGAGAACAAGTACCTCGTGTCCCCACATCGAGCACCAATACAATCAGAACAACAGTTTAGAAATTATAAATGGTACTTGAAAGGAAAAAAAGGTACCTTTTTTTAAAAAAAAAAAAGGTCAGAAGCATGAGCTTACACTTGGAAGAAGATGACATACTGCCTACCAAAGTAACTAGAATTACATGACAGAAACTTGCTAATTTTGCGCTAGTAAGAAAGCCACTGCTTCATACTAGTGAAGTTTGGATTGTCACTTGGAATTGGATTTGGGATCAGTTGCTTCTCCATAGAATAAGACTTTACTGCCACAGAGCAGAGAGGGCATGAATTGCTGCTAGCATAAAACTCCAGTACAAATTGAGAGCCAAGAAGCAGAATTTGATGAGCTGAATTCTGTTTCTCTGACCTCACTAAGCAGTATTTTCTTCTCATAGAAAAGTTTCCTGACCAATAGGAGCTGAAAACATAGAGGCACAGACCCAATGGCCTCTGCAAAAAGACTGGAGGAGCATCAGTTCCCACCAGCGTCCTAAACGCATGCTGATTGAAGATTCTTCTCAAAATGTGCTACTCACAGAGATATTTCATATGTAAAACAATGAGACGCCAAAATGTGAAATATTAATACAAAATACCATCATTTATTGCCAGACAGCTCAGGACTACTTAATGATAGATCTATTCTTGAATTGTATTTAGCAGATTCCTTTCTCCTGACACTCCACAATTTCTAAGTTTTCCAGCACTTACTGAATTACTCCAGGAGTAAGCTAGCTCTCAATTTAAGAAATTGATAGGTCACCTGACTTTTGTAGATTATTAACTGATTATCAGTAGGATTAACTAGAAACGAAGAAAAATTCACACTTGAAACAACTTGTTAATTCTTGGTATTGTAAAGACATTCAGACAAAAAAGTTCTGGATTGCTAAACTGAGAAAAAATCCAAACTACACCAGAAAGTGCAAGTTTCAAGACTACAAAGTATGAAAGATATGAAAGATATGAAAGACATGAATCTGTTAATGCTCTAGTCCTTTGTCTGATCTGCTCATGAATCAACCTATAGGCTTAGCAATTAACAGTTCTCAGTCAGTAAACTCCTAGAAGTTTTTGAGACTACTACTGCAATTTCAATGTTAATTTCTGTAGAAATTTACTGCTTTAGAAGAAAGCCAGAATAGAAGAAAACTAAAAGCAAACTTTATTTTATAAGCTTAAGGAGTGTGACAAACACTGCTTTAAGTTGGCAACAGGACTAATGCTATACTCATTTCTTCCACCACTATAAGGCCCTTTAAGTTGGTCTGACAGAACACCATAATCAAGATAATTATTCTTAACTTAGTCAGTTTTCTAAGCACCCACAGCTGCCCAAGCAACTATGTCAAAGTATCTGTGGGAAAAGCAGCAGGGCAATGAAAAAGAGTTAATGGCAAAAAATTAAGCAAGTGTCTCTGCAGCAGTGAACTGGAAAAAAACCAAAAGCAAATCCTACTTTTAGGCACTCCATCCTAATACGTAAGTAACAGAATCTTGAAACCACTATAAACAGGAAATAATTCCTATATGAAATACTTTTCCTTAAATAAATATGATTTAATCATTAGAGGAATGAGAAAAAAAAAGATCAGCATCAGAGTTCCCAAAAGTTGTTACCTATAGTATCATGGTTTTGAACACTTCTTTGTGCACTGGTCTGTTCTTTGTAAGTTACTTCTTCACGCCGTTTATACGGGCCACAGGATGTTGAAGAGTCTGGCACCACATTCTGTAATCAGTTTGTGATTTGCATGAATAATACAACATATTCAATACAGATAAATTAAAAAAATACTCCAATCATACCTATAACCTACCATAAAGGCATTAGATGCCCAGTACTTAAACCACAGAGGTACTGAGATCCCACAAATTGTTTTGCCTAATGAATAAATACTGATTTCTGGTATTATATAGTAAAAAGACTTTTCTTGAAAAGTTACTTTGTTCAAATTAAAGACTCTCCTTTGCTCAACTGAGTGGTCAAAAAAACCCCCCAAACCACTGTACAAACATGTAGAAATCTGTAACACCCAAAGGAAAAAAAAAAATTCTCATTCAAACAACAAGCCAAGCTCACCACAACAGGAAAGTTTAATAGACATCTGCACTAACCTGATGTATTCATAGGTCTGCATAAAGCCTCTCAACTAACTATTTAAAGACCCTAATTACTACTGTAAGATTTTCTTTTAGAAATTTATACATGCATCAAAAAATACAGGCACTGCTTTGTTTATTTTGGTAAGTCCTGTCCCAGTTAAGAACTAAAAAATAACTCCCACATCAAAACGTTACTCCAGCAAGGTCAAAAGCAACAGGATCTAAGAAATAGTAACTAGACACATACACTCCCAAGTCTAGCAAGTGCTTAGTAATATCAAGTTTTTTCTGTCTAATAAGAAAAATTTATTTTTCTTCACATGTAAAGCATAAGTTCAAGCTGAAAGGAAGAGGCAATCCTGCACCACTGATTTTCTAAGTCCCCCCTTCACTGCTATCACTGCACTGTACCTTCCAGTAGTTTGGCTGACAGCTTTGATTGAGCCACTCTGAATACAGCGAAAGGGACTTCTGGGTAGTTAGATCTTCATACGGAAACCCCATTCTTACAGCAAACAGGGAGGCTTGAAAAGCAAGAACAAAATAAAACAAAAACATTGATTTATTCACAGTTTTATGGGATTTATAATAATGCATTCATGCTATGTTTTTTTTTTTGTATAAATCAAGAAATTCTACATCCTTTCTGGAGATGAGAAATACACCTTCGGGGAGCAGCATCAGCCATTAGAGTGATGTACAACTGCAGTAGCCAACTCTTGCTTCACAGGCAGTGACATAAAAGTTTTCCCATTGAAAGAGAAACAAATTCAACTCTGTTAATCAACTGGACACAACTAAGAGTGTGGAGCAAGAATGGCCTAGGCTGTATGACTAGGTCACATGTGCAGGTCACAGAAATAAATAAGTCATACAAATATATTTTTCTTAAAAAGCAAGTTTTTATCAAATATAAATAACACAGCAACACAAAATTTGCCATTAAAACTCTGATACTTGAAGAAAGCAATCCACCAGCTTACATCACATTCCTTGCAGCTTTAAAAGTGGCTGCCTCCTTGTTTTGGAAATTATTATACTACGTGGCAAGAGAGCAAAAGAAATACCGATACAAGCAGTGAAAGAATGCTACACTTCTAAGAATGACTTATCATTAGACACAGGGAAAAGAAAAAAAGACCAACTCTTCTTTCATCTTTTAGCTGTAGATACCTTTGATATTACCCAGCAACAGACACTGTTGCTAGCTTCAGAAGCTTGAATTTATATTATCAATCCTTGTTAATAACGTCACTAAAACACACAGCTGAACAAACTTATCGATCCCAAGAATTAAGAGAAGCCCTCAATTATTTTTGGACTGCTTTTCTGTGTTTTTCTTAAAAATTGACACAAGTATCAGCACTCAGAAGAAAACTGACAGCTTCAATTAAATAAATCTTTTCCCACTCATAGAACAAACAGCCATAATTTGGGTTTTTTTTGCTTTTTTTTGTAAGATAAAATTGTGCTTGTGCATGTTTGTCAGAAATTCTTTCATAATTTTTGAAACATTGTTTCTATTCCAGGAAGCAGAGTTCCTAATTTTGTATCTTGAATAAAAAATGTCTGCAGAGATTACATGCATTTATATGAAAAGATTTTACTGTTCCATCTTTTCTGTAATGTAAGTGTTCCTATGTAGAAAATAAACTGTTAGTTCTCTCACATGCCAGTTTGAAGGTTCAAATGGATTTTCTTTTTATTCATCTTCATCTGGTGAAGATAACCAGAATTTCTCTTATCCAAGTTCCGATTTCCACAACAAAAAAATCTATTTCTTCAAAAGAAATATTCTCTTTCTTAATTTCTCCACTGCTTTCATTAATTCCTTAACATTAAACATCATCTCAAATTTTTCACTCAGATAAATCTTCAGCTTTCACATCTTTCTTTTGCCATTACTGCTAGACATTTTCTTCTGAGCAAGCTATCACTGACAGTAAGGACTCATCATAACAAACTTGTCCACATGCCTCCATTAGGGAAAGAGCTATCTTTTTATGTTAGAAGATGTATTTTAAATCAGTACTTTATTCCTTATCCTTTCTGCTCATTCTCCTGATTAAAATTTAAAAATACTATGGTAACTAGCAACGAGTGGCAAATGAGTATTAGGAATACTCCTCCCTCCACTATTTAACACCTGACCAATTTCTTTTTCTGCACTACATGTGAAATATCTCTTAGAAAAGCCACTCATAATCACAGTCAATTGCCTTAAATAAAATAGAATCTACAGGTTTCTCTGTTCACACCTTCTGTCAAATTGTATCCTCACCTCCCAAAATTGTTCCATTTTATTCCATCAAAAAATTGTTCATGCACTTACTTCTGTACATGCTAATTCCTTCAAGAAAATTTTATCTTATCAATTTCAAAGCACTTGAATCACCATTAACACTCAGATGTCATTTTCCACACTTACCTCTATATTTCTTTCTGAGCAGGTACAGGCTCAGAGCAGGTTTCTTAAAAGCCAAGAAACCTGTTCACCACTCACACACCCCTGGGGAATGAACATCTCTTTTTGAAAATGATACTATTCTACCAAGAGCAGCCTGTATTTAAAAAGCTCAACTAAGCATCCAATTTGTATTGCTCTTTTGCTGTGCCTGGAGTACAGCCTCTAATGAGCTTTTTTACATTTAAGTTCTCACTAATACTTTTAAACTATGAAATACACTAATCATACTCAACATATACCAAAATCTTAGAATTCAGCTCTAGTGTCTATTAATTCTGCCATTCATTAGGAAAAGTTACTTCGTAGTTTTAAATGCAACATCTTCATCTAACAGTTTCTGTAGTGCCTTTTAATAAATCTTTGGTAACTTGGATATCAGTGATATTAGCAAAGCCTTGGGATTATGAGTCAATATTTGCAGTTAAGCTGACAGAAAAAAAACCATAAAACTATCTTTTCTTTCTAAAAATAATCCTAGTTCATAGACACAGAATGAAAGAATACACACTTTTGAACTAGAGTAGATTGATTGTCAAAGAATTCTTCTACCTATATTACAAATATGAAAACATGGCAATTTTATTAGGAAGTGTTTTGAATTGAGGGTTTGACTTGGAAACAGTTAAAGGAGTAATTACCTGACTCTCCCACTAGTAACGTGTGCTTAGTGTATTCAATGACCTTTCGTGCTACACCAATTGCATTTTTCACACGCCTGAGATCCGCAACAGCCCCAACTTCCATAGTATTGCTGGAAATAAGGAATATTTAAAACTTATTAAAACTACAAGAATAAGTGCACATTCTTTACTAGACAAAATCTGTTCTCATCTAAATCAAAAAGCTTGCTTCTTTAACATAATGCTTTAATTGTTCTATGCCACAGACAGATGTCAGCACATTAGTAGGAAAAGACTTCCTACATATATTGTTTCCTTTCACAGGCATGGAGATGTTGCTCAAGAAACAATACTTCCATTCACAGTAGTATTTTCAGTAGAGTAACTATTTTGTTATTTTTGTTACATAAACTCCTAATATAAACCACACACTTGCAAATACTTTTTAATCAGGACAGCTTTAAACAGCAAATAAATCACTGAAGACAACTGCTCCAAAGGTGAAATATTTATGGACTGAATGTAAAGGGAAAGCCAACAATACCACAAACCATTTGTTTGAACTGGATTACCTAGAACTGGATTAATGCTCTACAAGTGAAGAGTCATTTCCTACTCTTCAACAATCAGGTATGTTATTTTTCCTTGTTCCTCAAGTTAGCTTGTCCCATAGTCAGCCCCAAAGCAACAAGATCCTGTAATGACCCTTAAGCGTGCTAGAAAATGGCAGGTGTGAGAAACAAGTTAATGGAAGTTGGCTTTTGCTGGATATTATATTAATTGATATTATTAATTACATTGTTGATTAAATATTATGACGTCAATATTGACAAAGTGATATGTGTAGTGGAGTGGTTGACATTGTTGCAGTGGCCCAGTTGCGAGGCTGTGTGTGTTGTGGTGTGGGTTTGTGAGTTTGCATTGGACAGACTGTTGCTGGCCAGGCCTTTGAGACATGACCTTAAAAGGAGCAGAACTTCATCCAGTGATGGCCCTGAAGGCCACAGCATTGGCCCTGAGGGAACTGTGTTGGCACAGAGGAGAGTGCCAACCGAGACTATGTAAAATCAAAAAAAATACACATCAAGCTGACGCAACACCAAGGGTATAAAAGGCGGAGCTGCCATTTAATGAATGAGCCTCTGGCGTTTGGCCAGGCTCCCAGCCCTGTCCCTTTTGCTTTGTGAACTTTTTTATTGTTCACAATAAAACTTCTATAACTCATTCCTACTTGGGGTCTGAGTCGTTTATAACAGCAGGAATCATTCTTTTGTCCACAGTTTCCTTACCCATCCATAATCATTGCATCCAGAGTTGTTTCTCCACTTTCATCTGGGCTTCCTCCATATCCAACGCTCCCATCGCACTGATCAATCTCACACTGACCACAGCCTCTCTCGACCGCATCCAGCTCTGAACCTCCCGACTCCAATACTCTCCAAGCTGTAATCAACACAAATAATTAAATGTCACTAGGGAAAACAGTTTCCACTGCTGCCTAAAGATGGACATGATGCAGGTGCACTATGTAAGTGGATAAAAACCAGTAAACTATAAATGACAAAGTCAAAATATAAATATAATCAAAAGAATGTAAAGCATCACTTTTTAATATAACCTTCTTCTTGCTTATCTGGTTAGTGTTTCTGATTGAGAAACAGAGCTTTTCTTCTGACTGAGGTATTATTTATCAACAACTACCACAAGTTCTCTATATCAAATCCCCTTCTCTGCCCAGAACCAATCATTCTTTTATCACTGCTTGTTTAAAGCTTTCCTCTGGGAGAAGAAAGAGGGGAAAAAAAAATCTTTCAACCCAAAAAAAGAAAAAAAAAGGCAAAAAAAAAAGGCTGCCCTCAAAAGAATCATTTGAGAATATTAAGTGTCCAACTGCAGAATAAAAAAAGTATAAACCTACATCAGTAACTATGTAAACACAAAAGCAAAGTGAAACTTATATATGAGAAATTAAGTCTCCACATTATCCTGGTCAACCCTTGGTCTTCTATTCTTCAGGATCTAGATCATGGTGCAGCTTTGTAAGACATTACAGACATGTCAAACGACATGACTTGAATACATAGAGCCTGAAGGCACTGCACATAGATTTCACAAGGACACACCTCAGGCAAGAGGTGCTGAGCTTGCTGCCACTGACAATCACAGTCCTGCTTGCTCCTGTTTCTGCTGGCTCTGGCGCTCTGTCACCGGACAGGACCCAGGAGAGGGGAGGCAGCACATGCACACAGGCCAGCTCTTTTTGCCTGAAGTAAACCACCCCAAGAACCTTCATCATCACAAATGCTGCACGCCAACTATATGAAGTTGCCTGCACCAGGGAAAAAGTAAGACTTAATACCATGCATCCAACTCCACATATGCCTGCCTCTATTACAAACTTCAGTGTGAGGAGCATTCACTGATTCCTCTTGCCTTTATTGCCCTGAGTAGTCAGCACAGGCTTTTGAAAGCTGCAAAGCAAGGGCCTTGCAATTTTCATGAGTGTATTTCACTTCTGACCATTACAAGGCTTTATTGGTAACTCGTTTCACAAGCAAGCATTCTGTAGTAAGGGGTTATTTACAACTTGGCTGTAATAAAATAATCTGCAAGTCTTTTAAAATTACTACTCACAGCTAATGTGTGTTGCCTTAGGAAAGCCTTTGACTGTCAACAACACATCACAAAACAACAGTTTCAAGGAACTAATATAACTACATAATTCTTTAGAGGGCAAGAAGGAATCTCAGAAAAAACAACAAAATACTGCACGAGAGTGCAAACCACATTATTAGCAAAAGTATGTCTTTGATCTAGTTTTTCTGCAGTTCATAACTAGCCTATTTAGTTTTTATGAGTTTTGGTAGGGTTTTTTTAGCGTTATTTCCCAACGTGGAAGGCGAAACCCTCTGCCTGCAGGCTCCCAGCAGCAGAGGGAAGAAAAGGCAAGCTCCGGGGCTCGGCCCCTCCCATAGGAAGGGTAACCATTTTCAAGCCGGCCAAACCGGCCGGCAGTGGGGCTGGCTCTGAGCCGCCACGGGGCAGCAGGGGAGCGGAGCCCGGGCCCCCCGCAGCCAGCGCCGCTTGGCAGCCGAGTCACAGCCTGCTCCTTCTGGCCACACAGCAGCTCAGCCTTGCCTCAGAGATTCATTTTTCCTTAAGCACCAAGACGCAGGTCCGCCCGGCAGCCCCTCAGCGGGAGGGCGCTCCGGAAAGGCACCGAGCGGCGCAGCACAGCACCGCCCCACCCGCCCCGCTCCAGCCCGGGCCCCCGCGGGGACACCTGTCTCTGCGGCCGTCCTGAACGCCCAGGTGTTGATGACTACAGGCAGAGCGGCAGCTGAGGCGGCGGCCGCCGGCGTCAGCACAGCTAGCAAGAGGAGCACTACCGTCGCCCCCGGCCCGCAGCCGCCGCGTCCCGCCGCCATCGCCGCCCAGCCCCAGCGCACTCCGCCGCCTCCAACCAGGCGGCTCCGGCGGCGCAGGCGCGCCCGGCCCGGCCGTGACCGCGCTGACCGCGGGCGCTGCCAACGCCGCCGAGTCCGGCGCTGATCACGGCCCGGCGTCCAGCTCTGATCGCGGCCCGGCGTCCGGCTCTGCGGTCCCGGGAACGGTGTTGTGGCAGGGAAAAAGCTAAACCCTCAGCAAAGGCCGAGGCCCACGCAAATAAATACAATTTGTATTTCACAGAATCATAGAATGGTTCGAGTGGGAAGGGACCAGTTCCAACCCCCCTGCCGTAGGCAAGGACACCTTCCAGTAGACCATATTGTTCAGAGACCCGTCCAATCTGGTTTTTAACTTCCAGGAATGAGGCATGCACAGCTTCCCTGAGCAGCCTGTTCCAGTCCCTCACCACCGTCACAGTAATGAATTCTTTCCTAATATGTAATCTAAACCCATTCTCTTTCAATTTGAACCCATTCCCCTTGTCTTGTCACTATGTGCGCTTCTAAATAGTCTTGCCTTACCTTTCCAGTAAGTTCCCTTCAGGTACTGGAAAGCTGCAATTAGGTCGCCCTGAAGCCTTCTCTTTTCCAGGCAGAACAACTCCAATTATCTCCGCTTTTCCTCATAGGAGAGGTGCTCCATCCTTCTGATCAACCTGGTGTGGCTTTGCTCCAACAGGTCAGTCTCCTTCCTATGTTGGGGTCCCAAGAGCTGGATGCAGGTGGGATCTCACCAGAGCAGATTAGAGGGGCAGAATCACCTCCCTTGACCTGCTGGCCATGCTGCTTTTGGTGCAGCTTTTTTGCTATCTGGGTATATGTTACAGTCAGCCTTCTTGTGCAGGGCCCCCACCTGCTGATGAAATTGCCAGTGGTGCTGCAGTGCAGAGCTGTGATGGTGTTGGGGGGGCCGTGCAGCAGCAGAGCTGCAGGGTGGGAGCAATCTCCCCCTGAGCTCATGAGATCCACTTGCAGCATCTTCATGTGCTAGCTTGCTAACATGGATGTCTTTGTCAAAAGTGCCTTATGGCACAGGGACGTTTCTATGAAGGGCATGTACTGGGACCTACTACAGCCAAATAGTTAAGAGAAAAATCCTGAAAAGCCTTGCTTTACAGAAATCACAAAATGTATAACAAGTAATTTCTTAATTCTGCCCCTGCCGTTCAAGCTTTTCATGATAAACTATTCGCAATAGTTTAAAGCCATTTGACCCATTGCTATAGCACTCTGTTTCCAGGTCCAAAGGCTTACTTGCTGTAAGTGCAATTCACTGGCTTGTGTTCAAGGCTGATTAGTTCAAGGAGCCACTGATCATCAACCAGCTATTATATCCAAACAACATGAAAAAAGGTGACTTTTGCTTCTATGTGGATATAAAATCTACTCTTTTTTTTTTTTTTTTTTTTTTTTTTTTTTTTTTTT
>VWYO01025884.1:50949-64799 GCA_013400275.1 Rhadina sibilatrix
TTTTTTTTTTTAATACTCTCTTGGCTTGTCCTCATTACTCCTTTTCAATATATAATGGACCAAACTCAAATACACTTTAGCAGCAGTGTTGTTGGTCTTGTATTTGTACTAAGAGGGGATACTTGGACTTCATGTGTGACAACCTGAGGTTTGTAGGCATATATAAATTGTGAGTGCATCCAAGCTGGTTTAAGAAGCCCAAAGCAATGTTATTTTTATTGTAAGAAAATGTTCCACAGCCTTTGGAATTAAATGATTGCCACCAAAGAAATGTATTATCCTTTATAACAGAAGTTGCAAAATAATAAAATACAGTATTGGGTTTGACTTCAGTGATGGTATGGTCTTGGTTTCAGCCATTTCCCAAAAGCAAAACTACAAGTAATCTAGAAAAAATTTTACTTGGGTTAATACTGTTAGCTGATTTATTTCTGCTATTACTGTTCTTATTTCTGTCATGTCTTTCTGTGTAAAGCTGTTAGGCAAGGGAAATTGGCCAGGACACAGATCCAAATTAATACTAGTTGAAGGGAAATAGAACAAAATATTTTTAGGAAATAAATTTAGTAATAAGTATAAAGAAAAATATAATCCAAAACATTCATAAAGTGGATACATTAATGATGTTTTTCAAATACAGTTTTGTTTTAGTGGGATAAAATGGACCTTATGAAAGAAAGCCACTTTAATATGGGTGTTATTCAAGGAAAAGTATTGATTGTGATGGTTTCATCTGCAGGCTGAGCCTGCACAGCTGTGGAGAGAATGTTTTGTATGACTTGAAACAGCATAACTTTATGATTTGAGGCTCATGCAGAAATTCAGTTGGTTTCATTTCTGTGGCATGCTTTCTAACTGGCACTCAAATGTGAATGACTGCCTGCTAGAGACAAATGCAATCCTGAATCCGTGCTTTACTGTATACAATGTTATTTAATATATTTTTATACTGTGTATGAACAAACAAAGCGAACAGTACTTTCAGATATACTGTATAAATCCAACAGCAGGTCAGCAAGATTCTCTTACTACATGCTGAAAGCTAAGGAGAATTTGAGCAGTGTCTGTCCAAAACAACTCTTGCAAGTCTGTTCTTTTACATCCATGGGCTCTTGATTTATATTCCATCTCTCACATAAAGTATTTTAAAGTTGGTCTTGGGATTTAAAAATTCTTTGTATTTTCTTAAAAATTACTGATTGTTTTATATCAGTCCTTCCTACATCAGCAGTGGAAATGTCCCTTCATCGGTTTGTCCCCTACACTTACTGTTATCTTAAGAGACCATAACTAAGATAAATGGTGATGCTAATAAGCTTTTGTCTCTGCTGCTAAAAAGCAAATCAATATTTCTGCAAGGAGAATTTTTGTTCAAATGTATACTATTGAAAGAATATTCTAGAGAAAGGCTTCTATGGATGAGGGATCCATAGGATCTATAGCAGACAACACTGTGACTGGATGGCACTGAGTAATTAATGAAAAACACAGGAGGAAATTCACCTCTTTCACTGAGAGGGGTCCGTTCCTACAGTGGCCAAATTCTGACCTCAATTATATCAGTGTGACCTAATCTAGCACCATCTGTTAAAAAATGCATGCCTAGTTCCTTTTTGCTGTCTCAAATTTTCTGTACGTGTGCTTTGAAATCTGATTGTTTTGTAGTTATACAGTTATATAATTTGTTTACATTTTTATCTTCATTTTAGTTACATTTTCTAATACTAACATAAACACATGAAAAGCAAATATGAGAATAATTTCCTTAATAAAAGTAATCAAGTTTGATTAGCACTTGCTAATTAAAATATATTTTTAAATAACTGTGTGTTGTGGTATTCTCTTTTGAGTAGATTTGTAGAAACACTGTACTCCTGGGTTTTAAAATTTTTCTCTTTTTTCTCTTCCAATCCTTTTTTTTTGGCTTATAATATGTTCACTCATTCACTGAACAACACTGGAAAGAGTGAACAGATTTATTCAAAGTGAATGTGTCCATCAACTTCCTCTCAAATCTACAATGAAAGACCCTTATGCCTTCTCTCATGCTTGAGAAGAGCTATGTGTAAACATTTTCAAAGCCACTTAGTTATCCTCACCTGAATCCCCCATGAAACTCATCATCAGTGTGTGATCTGTCAAAGTGTATAAAATTTGAATCACACGATTATCCTGACTTCTGCATTCCATACTCTTTACATGTCTTTCCCAACAATCTTTTTTCATGTATTATATGTTCTCTTTCACTTCTACTGTCAGATCTTTTGGGTATGAGTTGTCCATTATAAGTTTGTACAGCATATAGCACTAGTGTGTGCTACCTTAGCACTCTCTGGTTCTTGACAATAAGTGATAATGAGCAAAAATTACAGCTGCTAACTATAAATACCAAACAGCCGTCAATAACAACTAAAAAATAATAGGAATGCTTACACTGCTAAATTTCCTTATTACCACTTCATTTTTTAAAATCAACTTCTAAGTTATAGTAGTTTTCTTCCTTCCTTTGTAACCTCAAAATAATTATTGTCGCATCATGTCACGGAATAATATGTTCCTGTAGTATTGTTTTGATCTGTTGTTGCATTCTGTCTCAAAACAAGTTATGGGTAATATATGTCCTTTTTGTAATTGCTATACTGGTCCACTGCTGTAATAAAGTTGTTATATGGAACATGTCATGGACCACAGTACATTTTTGAAAGTGTTTGTTCTTATTTTGTTGTTGTTGTGGGGTTTTTTTTTATTATTTTTTTTAATTATTATTATTACCACTCTTTCTAACTTTCTGATATCTTCATAAATGTAATCCATGGCAATAATAAACTTCTTGGACATCCAGACAGTTACTGTTTACTTCACCCAAGTCTGAAAGTTGCCTTGACACTGATAAATGAGCATATTGAAAGTTTTCAGTGTTGGAAGGAAGCTAACCACAAACTTGTATTATACAAATATTAATATAGGAATATGGCAGCTTATGATGTCTGTATCTGTTTCAAATGGTTTGAATATGCCTACTAAGATTTTTAACCAAGATTCTTACTGAGTTAGGGTTATCTAACAGTAGAGTGTATGCAACAGTGTGATATTTTCATGGTTAGACCATGGAAAAGCAGTAAGTAGTTGCTTTAGGAGATAATTTACAATGCGTGTGCCCCATTGCTGAAAAGAAAATTGCGTGTTGTCTCTGCATAGTGCTTTCTCCAAAGTGTTTCTTTGTAGTTTTTGTTAGGACTAATATCACTAATGTCATTCTGTGTTTCTTCCATGTATTGCATTGCAAATACCACCCCCCTTGTTCTATACTGGCTTCCAGGTCCCCTACTTAAGTTCAGCCATGTAAAGTTTGCTAGGGTATCAGATCCCCATAATGTTCAGTGTAAACTGAAACTTTAGTTCAACTGTTGTAAAACTTTGAAGACGGGTTTTAAGAATGCATCTGTGAAGTAGTAAAGAGCAAGTTCCTACTCCATGATGTCTGAACTGGATATATCTACAGCACTGCAGTGTTTCTTAGCCACCGAAGAGGTGTGCAAAACAGGTCAAGGTTGTTTTGAGAATCTGTTTCAGCAATGTACCAAGCATTCAATTACTGTCCTTTGGAAGTTCTACTGAAGTCTGATACCAATCAGAGGGGTTATTAAGTGGGAAATGAGTCTTTTTTGACTTCAGACTGACAAACTAGAATCTTGAACAAAAATCCTCTTGGTAACATTTTACTAGGTATATTTTAAGATAAGATGCCTGAGATACAAAGCACAGAAATACAAAGTTATGACCTACCACTACATTTTTAAGTTTGTTTTTGTGCCAGAAACTGATCTTCTCTACTGATTAAATCATATGATATAATGTCAAGAGACAAGAGGACAAGCCAATGGTTAAGCAGCAGGTGTGAGTCTGAATCTACTTTCTTTGTGAGGCTTTAGTCTGGTTATATGAGTATAATAATCTCAGCCTTTTCTGGCCGCAAAAGTGCATCACCACAGAATGTAAAGCAGACTATGTAGATTGGAACAAGAGCAGAATTTTGCTTCAGATTTTGTGTTTTCATTCCATATAAATGTTTCTCAAATTCTAGAAGCTTTTACTTGAGAGAAAAGAGTTGTTTCATGCATTTTCTGTCATTTTTGATTTTCACTTTTGGGATAATGTTATAACTTAGACTCATAACATATCCTACATAAATATCAATAAAATATATCTCTTCCTAGTTTTCTTCTCTGCAGGATTCTGATTTTACAATTACTTTTTAGACTTGAAAGGAGAGGCTACATTGTTTTTGTAGCATAAATATGAATTCAGATTTGAATAAGTAACAGTTAAATTGACCTTTCAGACCCTTGCTGCTATTGGTGGCCCCACTGGCTTCATTGGAAAAGTATCTGGTAAATGACTTCTCCCTCATCAGCAGCAGCACTTGTTAAGCTACAAGGCACGTAGGGCTCTTGCCTGGAGCTCTGTGCTGTGCAGGGACATGGCCATATGAGAAAAAAGGGATGCATATCTAACCTACTGACCTGCAACTCCCTTGGTCTCTAATAACACGTGTAACAGTGTGTGAGACACCATTTCTGAATTCATGAATTACAATAGTTTCTGGTCATCATTACATTGTCTTGACTTTCATGAAAACATTAACATGCACACTTACAGAAAAAAAACCAAAAAAACCTTAAAGTATTAAACTGAAATATCACTAAACTAAAATTGCTAAATCTAGTCAAGACCAGCATCTTTATTGTCTGATAATTTTCCCAATATTCTGTACTCTTTATTTAGAAGAAATCTAGATTTGCATCAAAATTTAACAGCCTTGTCAATCACTATAGCAATAATAACATCACTTAGGCTTCACTAAAAGGGGCTGTAAGACTTGATTAAGAGGAGGATATGTCGTACTGAAACTGTGGTGTTACAATAGACTTCCATCAAACAGGATTTGACTTTGAGCTGCTCTGGTACCAAACACCTCTTTTGCGACTTGATAAAAATGATCAAGCTTTTAAATAGAATTAATGCTGTTTGGATTTGGGGTGTAAAGAGAGTTTGCCAGAATTTTCACCTAAAATATATATGTGCATAAACACTACACATTTCTTATTAAGATGAATTTGGTTACCAGCTTTCCCTCTCTTTACCTAAACACATTTGATGTATTGTACATTCTACCATGTGCTCTCTTGTTCATGAGTATGAGGGATAGCTGTGTAGCTTGGGGGAATATCTGTTGAGCTGGCTCTAGCTGACTGTATTTCACCTGGAGATTCAAAATCATAATCACAAGCAATACAAATATAGGGGTGTCTAATATTCTGCTGGAACTACTCTATGAGCTTGTTTACGTAAAATCTAGGTTAAGACTAGTAGATGTATTTTTGCTTGGATTAACCTTTGTACTGACAATTTATTCACTAGAAAATACCCAGGATTTTCATGCTTATAGTACTTTACATAATGGCACTAATTCATCATGTCTGATTCTCCTGTAAGCAGAATTACCAGAGATGATGTATGAAAAGACATAGTTTATATTTGCAAATATGTATTTGTACCATATGACATTTCAAATATATGACAGTTTGCAGTACAGTCATGGACTAAGCCTAGATCCACAGAATTATTTTAAGCTGCTGACTCATGCTTTGGTTCCCGAACTACAAGCTATGTGGAAAGCACAGACATAATAGGAAGAAGAACCCAAATCCCTTTTTTAAGTGTGGCCTGGCCTATGGCTAGTTTCTGGAAAACTGACTTGAATCAAAGATGTGCCTTTGAAATATTATCCCCTGAACAGACAGCAGTGAACTAATTGACGTGGTTCTTAGGGGACATGGTTCAGTGGTGGACTTGGCAGTGCTGGGTTAATGGCTGGACTTGGTGATCTTAATCGTCTTTTCCATCCTAAATCTATGTTCCCGTTAGTCTAAACAGAACACACTGAACTTAAATAGTGGACAGGCTGGCACACTGTCTCTAAATCTGCATCTTCGACATTTGAGAGATGTGCAGAACAATCTGAGCCCACGTGTCTTTCATGTCAGTTATATCCATGCATAAGTACATTCAGAGGACTTTATCTCCTGGCCTGCACCAGTGTCTGCGCAGCTACAGAGCATCTCTAAGGAAGACAAATGAAAACTTGAGATTTAGTGTGGCTGTGAGATTTACTAAGGAAGAGCAGCACACATTAGAGGAGAGAGAGGATGAAAAGAGCTATCTAGAATGAAGTATGGAAAACTCAAGTACTTCCACCCTGCTTCTTAAGAGCCTAGTATTCTTCATTTCTACCTATCAAAATCGTATTAAATGAACTTCCTTGAAATATTTTTCTCTTCTATTGCACCTTTCTTTTCTATTTTTATTTTAAAAATTATGATCTCGGTGCAAAAAATATGTCTAAAGCTATTTTGTGCACCATTAAAGAATAGAATGCATATAATAATAATAACAATAATGATAATAACACATAACTAACAGATAAAGCATAGTTTCTTCAGAAAACAAAACCATATGATAGCTGAAAGGTTTTTGAAAATGTACCCATTTAATGTATTTTCATCAAACCACAAATTACTGCATGTGTGACACTGGGAGGAGAACTGTGAAATCCTGAGGTATTGCCCTTGCCCTGTGTTATAACAAATTGAAAAAAATGTGTCTGATTTTTCCATATAATTAATTTTGTTAATTTAAGTTTTGATTTAATCTGTAAGTGGTGCATTATTTAATTATTTTTATCCAGAAGGTTTATCCCAGCAAATATTACTTCAGATGAAACTACTTACAGACTTTGAGAGGAAATTTATTTAACAGTCTCTTCTAACATTTGTTAATTTCAGTAATCCTTGTATTGGAATCATGATCATGTCTAAATGTTGTACTACCTGGTTTCTACTTAAATGAGTAAAACCATTCTGGGGACAAAAATGATTGTTGTCATATGAGTGCCATCACTTTCCTAACTCAGTTTCTAAAATTATGTATGATGTTTTATTCATTGTTATTACCAGAGTTTGCTCTGATCAAATATACATTCTAATAGTGTATCACTCCCTATGAGTATGAATTTTGTTTACTATGCACACACAAAAAAAGTGGAGGATTGGGGACTGTGTTATTTTTAATACTAGAAATACTCTCTAGTGCTTTGTTAAAAATGTGTCCATCAAGCACATAGGAATGGGCTGTTCTTTCAGATGTTTATTGTAAACAAAGGCTTCACCTCCTTTAAAAAATGACTGGAGTCATTTCAATTTTTGATGTTTATCATCTTAGCAGTTTCAGTTTTCTTTATTGTACATTTTCAAAGTTGAACTGCTACTATTTTTATCACTGCATTTTTTCTAAAGATGTGTGGACTGCTATACTGTTGTATATTCTGTGTCTTCTGATATGTTCTGTGACAGCTATTAAGTAGGTGTGGTAATTAAGTATGTAAAATACATAGAGACAGTAATTTGATAAAAAATCTGGAATATTAATCAGGCATGAAATGGATCAAATAATGTGTAGTAAGTCTGTAGTTTTAGAAGTCTGACTTTTTTTTTCTGCAATAAATTTTTGTTTGTTAAGAGATATACCAACAAAAGTGTCATCTTTGACTAGTGTTTAC
Source organism: Rhadina sibilatrix (assembly GCA_013400275.1). Taxonomy (NCBI): domain Eukaryota; kingdom Metazoa; phylum Chordata; class Aves; order Passeriformes; family Phylloscopidae; genus Rhadina; species Rhadina sibilatrix. Next base: position 58,568 of record VWYO01025884.1, read on the forward strand.
TCCCAGAGCTTTACAAGCTTTAGTTATAAGCAATCCTCTGCTTGTGTTTAAAGAACTTACATTCATTATCTTTGCACATATTTGGCTTTGAAGTAGCAAATATAGACTCCTGCTATCTACAGATAGTATGAAATTATGATTCTGTCTTCAGTCTGTAAGAACTAGCAGATGAAAGGGCATTTTATTTCAGTGTCTCACTCATAAAACCAGGTTTCAGTCAAGGAGAAAAACAGATTGCAGATCAATCCATGTAATAAACGTAATACCCAGAAGCTGAAAAATGTGTCTAAAATTTGTAATAAAATTCTCTTGGAAACCAGATGGGACATGGAACTTCCTCTCCACTTGGCATTTTAAGATATGTATGGACTTTCAAGAAGCATTTTTCATTGTTTTATTTGAGAGACAGAGGCAGCATCTTGTTCCATACACTGTATATATTTGACTGTGTTTTGATTTATAAAAAGAAGGAATTAATCCAGATTAGAAGGTATACCTCTGAAAATGACTCTTCATCAGCAAATGACTTAGTAATTAGGTATTTGGCTGGATCAGCTGCCTTTGTCTCTATTGTCCTCTACTGCTTGAGAAGACCATTAGGATTGTAAATATATACATGCATACAGACAAACAGGCTTTGAAGACAAAACATTATAAATTGTATCTTAACATTTAATTGCTCCCTGATGCCTGTATATATCTACCTAAAATGGAGGACATAATTGCAAGGAACTTCTTCCATTTCCAGCTGCTAGTGAAGCATACTTTTTTTTACTACTCCAGTAATGTGAAATCCTAATTTCCTAATCCTCAGCAATACTAGGAGAAACATCTGGGTTCACATATATGCCACCAGTAATTTACACTTATTTCATGTTCATTAGGCATTGTATTTTTGTATGGATGTATCCTTCTGTATAGACACAGTTGCAAAATTTGCCAACAGCTATTTCTCTGTAACAAGGCAGAGTTTTCCAAACAGGCGATCTCTGTCATGTAAGTAATTTTGTCATCTTTTATTTAGGAACTGAATGTTTCCTGCTAGAAAAAATAATGACAAACTGGTCCTTGAACTTCTCAAGTCATGACCTTGCCTGCTTGGTGGAGAGTGCTGATGAGGAAGATGGTTTCTGAAACAAGTCTGTTGGCAGTCAGGGTAATGAAGTACATTCAAAACTTTTCGGTACAACACTGCCTTATGCCTTCATAATTTCTGATTAGCACATTTTCGTGTAGTCACATCTTGCCTGGCATTGCTGTGTGCCAGTGTAAGTTCTGAAACAGACTTAAGCATGACATAAAAGCTCATATGGTGACTGTCAAGATATCATTTGCAATTTGTCAGTCCAGGAGCTTTACCACAGATTTTTTATCCTTGCAGTCTATCTTAGAAATCATGGAAAATCCTCTGGTAGGCCAGCTTGTTGGCAGCAGAGTTCAAGTAAACGGCACAGTCTGATGAGCATTATATGTTCAAGCAGAATTTGGACTGCTTCATCACTCTTAACAAATCAGATTTAGGGTTACCTGGGCATAGGTGGTTTGATGGCAGTCATGGCAGACTGCACCACATAAAGGTTTCTCTACTTCCTTGGTACTGGTGGCAGTGCACAATTATTTTACAGGGTAAAACTGATGTCCGTCAATTATGCGTATGTGCATAGTGATTAGGCAGGGCAATGCACACATGCACAAACACACGAGGATTAATGTGGTCAGTGAACACCGGATTATACACCGCATAACTATCAAAGGAGAGCTATAGATGGCTATTTTTAAGGCTATCTGTATCATAAAACTGCTGCTGTATACTCATTTTTTTAAGTTGAATTTCTGAATTTATTCACTAGGTGGCAATGTAGTATGTCATTTGTCCAAAATTTACAGCAGAGTGGAACTAATCATAAATAACTGCACTACGTAAATGTTTTACTGTGGATTGCAATAAAGAAATGCTCATTAATTCCTAGTCTGTTTTTTTAAAAAAATATTTTCACAAAGAATTTATACTTTATTTACAACCTAAGTAAAAAACACATGTAGATTGCAAAGCCCTAAGAGTCACATGGATGCAGTGGACCCCATCATCTCTTGTACTTAGTTTGGAAGTACCAGGGCAGGGGTAGAGTATGATGTAAACAGGAGCACATGTAGCTCAGTTACCTCAGAGGAAAGAGTAAATTTCAGTCAGTGAGAGAAACCTGAATACAGATGGGAATTAGAAATATTTTATTAGAATGAGTTGCTGAAGTATATCTGCTCTGATCATATCAGAGCTGTAAGCATTAATGTGAAAACTGATTCACAGCAGAAGAAAAATGTGCATATAACTCATATGTCTATGAGTTCTTTGGGTTTCTCTCTTGTAATACTTCAGAAAATGTGATGCTTCAGAAAACGCCCAGAGGAATCTCAAAGATGTAGATAGAGGTAGTACCTGCACCAACCTAGTGACCCTGGTCAGAGCTGTCTCCTGGAGACCTGTGGCAGAATGAAGTCTGCACTCTGGGGCCAGAAGGGGACACTGCAGGGCTAAAAATCACCCTTAGAATCAGTTGCAATCCCTCTTTTAAGACTCACTATGCATGGAGTGGATAGGCTGGCTGGGGCTCCTACTCCATAGGAGCATCAGATAGCCTATGGCACTGCCTGTGCAACGGATAGGCTTCGCTTCAGGATTAATCCTTCCTTTTGTAGACATAAATGAGAAGAGTTAAAATAAAAACATTCTGTTTTATAGAACCAAGTTGTTATTTTTCTCATTTGTCTTGTGAATTAATGAATTCTTTATGTCAGTCAGATTCAATCTTTGTTGGTTTTCAGAATGTCCTCATGCAAGGCTGTTTGCCTTGTTTGCTCTAGGTGGCCTTTTGCTTTCTCCAGTTTCATTATGTGATTTGACCAGTTAATTTTTTGTCTTTTAAGCTGTCTGTACTTTTGACTAGTAAAATTGACAAGGTTTATATCTAGAAGGTTTTGCTGCCCTGATTCTTTATAACCCTGATAGTTTAGTCTGTCTGACCCAGAAATCTTCTGTCCTGAGCACTTGTTCCTGAGTATTGTCTCAATTATACCTCCATTCATTTGATAGATTGTATTCCTGCCATAATTCTCAAATAGACAATAATTATTTAGGACATTTAATTATTTTTGGATTAGGCCTGTCATATATCTCAGAATTTTCAGTGCTTTTGATTCGTGTATTTTATGGGACCAACTAAGAAATTATTTATTGTTAAAATGTATGCTGCAAATTTAGGAGAATTTGGAATTTATGCTATATTTTAGATTTCTTTTTGCTGTCCATATTAAAAGCAAACAAATTCCCAAAATGTCAGAAGTCTTTTGCAACCAAAAGTGGCTCTCATTTTGGGGATGGTGAGGCCCAACCCCACCGGAACATTATAAACCCTGCTAAAATCTTTCTTTGTCATTCTATTTTAATAGGGAAATCCACTGGCAATATAATGCAGCAGAAATTTAAGACCTAGGTATGTTTGAATTATTAGGGTATAACCAATGATTTGACTTAAATTATTTTTATCTCCCTGTTGTCCCTTGTTTTCGATTATATTACTGTGCCTGCTGTTAAGTTTCCCGTCTGTTGTCATCTTCCTTTGCATTTCTGTGCATGGGCAAAGTGGAGACACTAAACTACACTGTGACATGATCCATCATTACTGCATTGTGAGGCTTGCAATATTTGCTGTTTCTCTTGAAAGCTCACTTTGTGAATCAAGCCATCAAGAAAGAATCTTAGATTTCAGGTAAACAAAAATATAAAGTTTTATCTTCCTAGTAAGTGACAAATTTTGTTCGTATGATTTGAAAGGTTTTTAAAGACAGTAGGCTAAAGATAAATATAGAAATATTCAAAAATTATTATGGTGTGTAAGAAAAACCTTCTTTTGGGCTTGGTGTGATTGCTGAATCCTGGACATTCAGGAGAAAAACAAGATATTTTAAGCAAAGAAAAAGCATTCAAAAATACTAGCAGGTAAAATTATTCTGTTCATCGTTGATTTCAATGAAGCTGACTTTCCAAGTTGCAGATAAGAGAACATCTGCTTTTTGGTAATAATAGAATGAGTGCCCTGCTTGAACATAATGTATGCCCCTAAGAAAGGCTAACACTCCTAGGATATAGAAGCCATTAGTACTTACCTATGCATACTGAGGAGTGAAACTGGTCAGAGGTTTCTTGCAGGATTCATAGGGCTTTTGAGCATTGATAGAAATTCTTGATGAACTATGTAAATGGTAATAGCAATCAATAGCAACTGCTTGGTTTTTTATCCATTCAAATCCATATTTATTGAGCTGAGCCAGAATTGCTGTTACTGTTAACCAGCTTTATAACTTTACAGAATGGATGAATTAGGATGGAAAAAGACCCCAACTGTGACTTAAGTCAAAGATACAGAAGATAAAGGAAAGCTACAAAGCTAACAGTTTTGACTTTATTTTTACTAGTTCTGTTAGAGGAAAATATGTTATGCTAGATCTGACCGCCTAAGAACAATGAGGCTCCTGTAGTGTCCCCAGGCCCAACAAGTAACAAGTCTGAAAATGTTTTCCCAGTATGCATAAGCACATGGAGCACCTGGATACACTACCCACCTCTGTATATACAGTGCCTGCCACTCAAAAGGTTTTGTTTATTTTAGTGTCAAACTTGAAGTGGTATATATGTAGCATATTGGATTTCCTGGTACATACCCCAGTAGTGTAGGTACAGAACTGTTGAGTTTTTTAAAACAGCAGAGGACTTTCACTCTTCTGAATACTTAAGAAAACATGGCCCAATATGCTTGCAAGAAATTCTAAGCAGAGGTCCCAAGGGGGCAAATCTTGAGGACTCTAATCTGTTTTCATTTGGGCTTGACTCTGATAAAAGTCTTACTTGCTCCTGTGTGGGTTTTGCCTGAATAAGCACTGTGCAAGACTTACAATGCCAAGACTTAGCCCACAAAAATTATTAGCTCAGGTCACAGTCTAGGCTTTCGTATATAATTTATCTGTCACCTACTTATGTTATAAAAGTGCAGAGGTGATAAAGAAGTCATCTCTCAGGTCATATAACAGTTTAAACTGCTGTGTCTGTGATGAAGCATTGTAGACAAAAGGGGATAATAAGATCCAGGGGAAGATAGAAGAGTAGAAGTAAAAAGCTTGCACAGCTATTGAAAAGAAGACTTACATTATTTTGCTACAGACTCCATAGGAGCATCTGATCCCCATTTCTTATGAAGTGTAGTTCTGACTGCCCCAAAATTGCTTTAAACATGAAAAAGATGAGACCACTGTGCTTAATAATGCTGTTAACACAATGTCTGTAGATTTGTCCCTTTTCTGTACTGCACATAAATACTGCTAGGTCTTCATCTGTGCAAAATGTAGAGGTAAACTTTAATTGAGGGCTTTTCTTTGGGGATCATGTGCATTCAGGGGGAACAAAACTCCTATTATCAACTGAGAAATATAACACGTTTGAGAGCGTTGTGGCATAGAGATACTGAAACGTTAATTCATGCTTCTGTGACATCGTCTGGATTACTGTAATTCCCTGTCTGCAGGTCTCACTCAGCCCTCCTTTCACAAAATAAGAACTTGTACAATAATGTGACCACTGAGATTTCAGGCATATACAATACCTGGTCATCATATGTCTCTGTATTGATATCTCAGTGCTGCCTGCCATTAGATACTGGATCGATTTGAAGATCCTGGTGATGTGTTTTAAAACACCACATGTATCCAGATGAGTTTTTGCTTCCCTATTGTCCAGGTCCAATTTTGCTGAAGTGTAAAAATGTTGTGCTTTCATTTGTTCAGAGAATTACAAACCGCTGTGTCCCATACCTTCTTCTGTGGAATGTGCTTTGTCAGAACAGATTTGGAGTGTCAGTCTTGTCATTGACTTGAGGTCAAGACTGTGGTGGGTTGCTTAACTTTTCTTACTTTCACCAGCATTTCTTCACCAGCATCTATTCATATTTAATAGAACATTCTAGGGTTTGCTTTTCTTAAAACTATTTCAGAATTGAAGCATCTTTACCAGAGGACTTTTCAAGTGCCAGTAGGAGTTGGCATGTCTGATTTTTTGAGAGGCGCAAGAAAGTTTTTAATAAAAGGAAACTTTAAAAAGTAACTAAAGTGTTTCTAATACAGATGTGCTCTGTCAAAGGTATGCACCTACCTTCCCTACACTTTTTGTATATCCCAGGTAGGA
>VWYO01025884.1:65919-79865 GCA_013400275.1 Rhadina sibilatrix
ACTTAAACAAAACAAAACAAAACAAAACAAAAACAAAAACAAAAACAAAAACAAAAACAAAAACAAAAACAAAAAAAAAATCCTTATCATCATTATAGACGTAAAGGTTTTCTGTGTTGTGGAATTTTGTGCGTTACATCTCCAGTGGTACTAAGCAGGGTTGGATTTCACAAGGTGTTAGGTCCTGATGTCATTTGGAGACATTTTACTGCTCATAGTCCTGTTCAATCTTAAGTGGTTTGTGAAATGTTCTACTCCACATAAAGTGTACTGATATTCTTGTTTGACCTAAGTGTAAGGGAGGATGTATTATCTTCCTTGCTGTGGTTGTTCATTTCTGCACTTTTACATTTTAATTATCTCCAGCAGTTAAACCTTTTTGTGTTTGCCCCTCTGTCTGTATTCAAGGCCAAATTCAGATATGTGGTGTGTGTTACTCAGAGCAATTCAAAAGGCCCCTTTAGATTCTTCGTGATCTATTTATATCCCCTCTATAAAGGTGTAACATAATCTGCAATTTACATACCAAGGAATTGCAAGAGCATTTCAATTTAAATAACAGAGACTCTTCTTTCATTTACACCTACTCATGAGCCCTTATTATGAAAGCTGTAGAGAGTTGGATTGACATCTGATGAACAAAGGGCAATTGTTTTCAATGGAAAAGAAAAATAGTGCTTCAGTACTTTTTTGAAGCATCTTTTTTAGTCTTATCATTGTGATTTCTATCTTCCTGGGTTTGGTGAACACTTCCAGTGTTTCATCCAGTGAATTGATATTGATCCCTGCCAGTCAGTATTTTGCAGCTGTGTGAAGGAAAAGAAAAATATACTTCCTTTTCTTTTTACTCTTGTAGTGTTGCCTGAATATATTTATGTACAGTTGTTTTGTGGATTTTGAATGAGTTTTTCACTGTCTCTAGTTTAGTTGGTTCCATATTTTTCTCCTGCTACTTTACTTTGCTTAGTGTAATGCTATGGTGAATGCAGAAATATCCCTGGTCAGGGCAACTCTGGGAGTCTGGGAGTTAAGGTATGTGGACATCCAACAGACTTAGCCAGCTTGTTAGAGTCTTTACCTGATCTTTACTTTGTATTTTAGAGGTGGGATAAAACCTCTCAAAATTTCTTTTAAGTCTTTGTGTGCTAAACCTCTTTCATACTTCTTTTCAGATAAGATATAATTGCAATGAGAGGGAGTATTTAGAAGAGCCTTGTGTCGGGCTGCATTACCTATGTTTTTTGCCAGTCAGTCTAAGTAAATATCCCTTCTGAGAGGCGAAGTATGAGGCAGTATGAGGCTTATACAGGCTGAGGAAGGTAGAGGGGATGGAGAAAGGAATAGGAAACTCAGATGATCTTATTTCCCCTAGTCAACAGCTGGAAATCAGTACTAATAGTACATTCTGTCTGTTCCTCACCTCCCAGACTATATATGTGTGTTTGAACAGTTGTTTAAAGGGCAAGACCATCTGGCATTAGATCCTGTCAATTAGAGAGGAAAGGATTTTCACTAATTTCCCTCAGCTTTGTGGACTTCTATCCTCCTTGCTGTATGTTACCACTTCTCATCTGAAGATTAGGTGTGTTAGAAAAATATTAGCAATCACAAATGTTGTCCTACTCAAACTGGAGCTGTTCTTCTGATATTTGACTTAGCAATTTTCAGCTCTGTTCTGCTGACTCTGTTCTCTGACCTGAGAACAGATCTGTATTACGGCTGCTGAGAGTATTAAGGTTTCTCAGTAATGCAGGTAGGCTCTGGCTAACCAAAACATTTTGTTCACATTTGTGGGCTTGGAAGTGTCTATAAAGGAAAAAATTATCATTTTTTCTAGAATCCTTTATGCAGCTTTGCAGCTTTATGTCATTTTGTCTCAAAAATGTTAAAGTCTCATTTTGGAACTTTATCTTTTTAAAATAAGTGTCTTCCTATTTTTTTTTTTTCTCCTGAAAGAACACAATCTTTGTATCATATTGATGTTTCATGTCAGAAACTTGCATCCTGGATTTGAATTACATACTTTGGCTTCTCTGCTAGCTCTCTGAGTTCTTAGATAGCTGTTAGCACTCTACATGCCCTCTATTATGCAAAACTGAAAATTAAATATTCCTGTGAAATACCCTATGAAAAACCCCAATCATAACAAAAATCCTCTGGAAAAGCTGCATATTCTTTTCAAACTTTACACTGGATGCTGAGGCAAAGGCAAAATCTCAAAATCTGTATTTCAGATGTTAAAAACAATTGTATTTTTTTGCAAGTTCAGGCAAGCTTGACATACTAATGAGTTTTTTCCCCACATCTCCCTGTCTTACTAGGTTGATTGAATAGGCTTGCACTACTGCCTTGAACTGTGTATCTTCTGAGTTTATTAAATATATGGTTTCATATGCCACAGGAAAGAAAGAAAGAAGGCCTGATTAGTTCTTTGGTCATGTAGAAAGAGATTTCTTGTGCAGAAATAGTGTGTGAATGTGATTCAAAATACTGTCTTTTTAAACCACTCTGAGTCCAGATTTGCATCCTGCAGGGTGTCTTTTGCAGTATGCCAGACAAATTCACTGCCTGTTAGTTTTGAAGGGAGCTAAAAGCACTTATTACCATGCAGGATCAGGTCCTTTATGTTTAGAAATAATAATAAAAAAATGTGTCTTACCTTCAGGGAATGCCTTAAAAAATGAAAGGGGTAAACTCACCATGAAGCTACTTTTATGCTCCTAATGACTGTGTGAAAAAGTTCCACAGGGATAAAAGGAAAATGAAGTAAATACAGCAGTGCCCCACCACATTTCAAAGCCAATAGCAAATCATCCATAAAATTCTGTGAAAACAATATCCACCTAATCCACAAATGAAAGAGCTGAGATTATCTGTTGAAAAAAAAAAATGAATAGACCTGTGCTTATTTGGATGATAAGCATTAAAGATTTTCTCCAATCATTAAGGGTTGAGAGTTTGCTATACTCTTGGAACTAAACCTTTTAAATAACTTCCCAGTTTCCAGACTACTGAATCTTTGAAAAGTTAATTTTTTGTTATCTCCAAATACAGGAAGCTTAGCACAACAATGGCAGTTCAAAGTCTCCCAGGTAAAGAGCCTTCAAAGAGTAATTCGCAATACAAATTCATAAAAGTCAACAGTTTAGACTACTCAATTGCTTTTAAGATTTTCATCAAATGCATCTCAGCAGTTGAATCTTGCCACTGATGCCTCCCAACTGAGTTAAAGTCAGAAAACACTGACAATGTTACCTTTCTTTTTCTGTGGATTTTAGGCAGTGAAAGATAGCAATTGAACTTTGCCTCAATTTACTCAGTATCTGATCTTTACAGATCTGACTGAAAATAAATGTGCATTGCATTTCATGCTATTATTGAAGTTTTAAAAAAATAATTAATAGCAAGTGAATTGTTGAAATTGGAGTATACAAATGTCTGCTCTATGTAATTAAAATTCTTTTAAATATAGAACAGATGCGCCCAAAGTTCTTTCTGATTTAATAGAGATATCTATTCTAAGATCAAGTTTATTTTAGAAGACATTATCACTTTGGAGAACATTTTAGGCTTTCCAGAAAAGGTGAACAATCTCCTCATCAGTGTGACAATAGTATGATTTTTCCATAAGGTGTAGAAGAAATTTTCCTTTAAAGGGTACAGAATTGCAGCCCTGTCTTACTGCTTCAGTGTGCATTATTCTGGCAGAATCAGAAATTAACTGTATTACCAGAGAAGTGAAATTTACTATTCTATCTGGGCTTCCTTCTCTGTCTGTTGGACAAGATTTTCAAAACAGAGGTTAGTGAGACAACTTCAAGAGAATTTTTTTTTCTTAATTTTAAAAGTTAAAATATTATTTAAAGTAATACTGATGCGTATTTCTCATCCCCATGACAGTGATGTGGTTGCTCTGTTAAGAATTTTGTGCTGCGTTAAAATCTGTATCCAAATACATTCATATGTATATACTAGAAGGTTATATGACTGGAGAAACTTGTAACTGTCTGAAATAAAAAGTTCTGCATTAAGTCCTTCTTTATTATTGTTTCAACATTTTTTGGTACTATGCTTTCAAATATATCCAAATAGCTCAATAATTTGCACAACAGTGTAATCTGCTGCTACTGTAAGATACTTAGACTTGCTAAGTAACTTGTACATTTATGCCTTAGAATATCAATATAATAATATGTATTAATTTAAATAGCTGCAGGGTGGTCATGAAAAGAAGATAAGATAGCTTTATTTTCATTGCTGTTTACAAAAGAGTAAAAATATGAGTCTTTATCCAAGCCTTTGATTCCCTTGGTTATAGAAAACTACAGTAGGAGATTTTCTCATGAACTCTTGTTTTCTCTCTCTTCCCATCAGAAAAAGAAGCCACTACAAATCTTTAAAATACTACTTAAAAAAAACCAAATCATCACAACTCCTTCTAGGTGAGTCAGATGTATAATGTTATCATTAACAATCAGTCATGAGGTTCAACTTCAGGTCATCTTCTGTTTAGTTTTTGGAGAGAACAGATTTTCTGTGTGACTCTATAATCCACAGCAGAAGTGATGGATGCCGAGGGAACCATTTACATGGAGCTTTCTTCCACTTGTAGAAATGGCAATGAAGGTTTCTTTTCAGGTGGGATTTTTCCTAACACATTTCTAAATGATTAATGTTCCAGGGGTACCTTGCTAAATTGACTGGGAAAAGCTGATTTCCCCACTGGGTAAAATATAGAGTATAATTACTATTTTGTGGTTATTGTTGGTTTCTTTGGTTGGTTGTGAGTTGGTTGTTGTTGTTGTTTGGTTGGTTGGTTGTTTGGTTTTTGTTTATTTGTGGGGTTTTTTTGGTGTTTTGGGGTTTGGGGGTTTTTTTTTTTGTTTTTTTGGGTTTTTTTGGTGGTTTTTTTTTTTTAATTTTTTTTTTTTTGTGAACATAGGAGTGTGTTGATAGAAAACGTTCTCATTATTTTCCTTTGCTGGCCACACTGGCATCCACTTTCCTGCTGAACTGAACCTTTCTCTACCTGGCACTTGCTGGCTCTTTGTCAAGTGAAATCTGTAGCTGCTGCTTCATCTCTTACAATATTTCAGCCAGATCCTGATGACTTTCATTGCTCAAATATTTCATCATAGGATTTTTACTAGAAAAAACATAGCTCTTTGCAGTTATATAATTCAACCAATCTACCAATTATATAACAGTATCTTTAATATTAGAACCTGAATAATTTACCAAGCAAAAGTCCAACCCTGCAAACACACTGAAAAGAGTCTTTGTAGACTGTACCTGTAGAACACAGCAGAGTATTCGCTTTAGTGTGGACAAATCAAGATCCAGAAGTGGTCAAGTAGTCATTTAAAGATAAAAATCATGATTAAATCACTTGAGGTTTGAGTGAGAGAAAGAAAGATGTGGAAAATAAATAAATAAACATAAGATTTCAATTAGGGTTTCAGCAGTCAGGAGTGAAAAGAAAAATGTGCTAGGATATAAAAGGGATTTGCTCTCAGGGATTCATGCTGAACTTATATAACACTATAGTAATGAAAAGCTGTATGTCAGAACATGAACTGACTTCCTGCCAGTCAAAATATTTCCTTTAGCTATCTCTGCAAATAAAAGAGGAATTTGGTCGTCATATATGTTGTATTAAAATTCTTATCAGAAGGTATCTGTGCAAAGTCAAAACCAATATTGTTTTAGGATTTTTCTTCTGGGTTTTTTTGGGTGGTTGGGTTGGATTTTTTTTGGGTTTTTTTTTTTTTTTTGTTTGTTTTTTGTTTTGTTTTTTTGTTTTGTTTTTTTTGGTTGTTTTTTGGGGGGTTTTTTTGGTTGGTTGGTTGGTTTGATTTGGTTTGGTTTGGTTTTTTTTTTTTTTTTTTGGTTGTTTTTTGGGGGGTTTTTTTGGTTGGTTGGTTGGTTTGATTTGGTTTGGTTTGGTTTTTTTTTTTTTTTTGCTGGATTTTTCTCCTCTCCCAACCCCATCCCCTTAGTCAAAGTATACACCCCACATATCACAGAACCAACAGTCACAGAGTCATGGAGTGGGTCAGGTTGGAAGGCACCACAGGGAGTCACTGGATTCCACCTCCCTGCTCAAACAAGATCATACTAGAACTCATTGCACAGGGCTGTGTCCAGATGATTCTGGAATATTGCCAGTGAGAGAGACTCTACAACCTCTCTGGACAATATGTTCCATTCACAATCTGTTCTGGTCACTTACACAATAGAGAAGTTCTTCCTCCTGTTCAGGTGGAACTTCCTGTGCATCAGTTTCTGCCCATTGCCTCTTGTTGTAGTGGTTGGCACCACAGAACAGAGCCTGGCTCCATTCTCTTGGCACCCCCACTTCAGACACTGACAGACATTGATGAAGTCTACTCTCAGTCATTTCTTCTCAAGGCTGAAGAGGCACAGCCTTTGCCTGTAAGAGAGATACTCCAGTCCCCTAATCATCTTTGTTGCCCTCAGCAGGACGTGCTCCAGGAGCTCCATGTCTCTCTTGTACTTGAGGAGCCCAGAACTGGACGCAGCATTCCAGATGTGGCCTCAGTAGGGCTGAGCCCTCAGTAGGGCTGAGGTGGGATCACCTCCCCCAACTCAGTTTGACTTGACCTATAGCTTCATCAGTCTGGTAAAGAACCAGAGTGTTTAATACTCTAAAACAAAAAGGGTATATACCAGAAATTTTTCAGAATTGCCTTTTTTTTTTTAGTGCTGGCTGGGATTTTCTTGAAAAACAGAATTTCCACTGGGGCCTCCTCTGAACCATTGGGTATGCAGATACTTCATAGGTATGCCACTTTCTGAAGCTGATGTCCAAAACTGACTCAGGAATAAATGTAGCACTGGAAAGTGTTGGAAAAATAAACCAATTGTACTGTAAGTGGGGAAGGCAGCAAGGCATAATGAGATGCTCTGAATTCAGATGGAAACTGGATTAAGCACATGAGAGGAAAAGAAAAACCAAACCCAAACCCCTTCTTTATGCAATTTCACTGCACCCCTCCTTGCTTTTGCTAACAGTGGTAAAAACCTTCTCTTTCCTAAGGTTATTATTTAGGACAAATTGATCTCTATTATTCCACACAATTACCTCTGAACATACCTGGTCTTTTTGACTCTGTTTCTGAGATTCATGTCTCTGAGACAATTGCTCCATTTATCCTGAGTACTTCTTCCCTCCCCGTTTCCTCAAAGCCTTATCCCATGCTCTGCCTCCACTCCAGCTGTCTGCCTCTCTTATTTCTCTAGAGCACTGGCTGGCCAAGAAAGGGAGAAAAGAAGCCAATAATATCCTTTTTAGCCACAACTATAAAATAAGCTCCACCTATACAAAAAGATGCTCTCTGGTATTTCAAATATATGATGGCACATAAGTTCTCTGTGCTGCTTCAAAAAAGAAAATAATCTAACATTCAGAATTCAGAGTGCTATTTTGCTGTCTCATGGATTTGAAACAATGCATGGAGTCAGGCATTAATTACAAATTGAGATATCATTACAATAAATGATGTGTACTGGACTTAGATTTCCAGACTTGCGCTAGAAAACCCCAGGTAAAACTTGTGTGGTTAACACGCACTCTTTTATACTTTTAAGTGGAAGTGCATACCCCATCTATGTAGAAGCTATTTTTCTTGGAAATCTGTTTTCCAGCTAGCACAACTTTGTTGCTATTCTTGCCAGTGCGAATAAACAATGCATTTGGAGATACTCAGTGTTCTTATCCTTGAGAGCCAAACATTTTGCATGTTCTACTCAAATTCATCCTTTTAAGCCTGACAAGGTCATGCACATTGTACAGAGACCCAAAACAAGGAATGCAAGATTAACAGTAGACAGTTTTAAATTATAGGAGAGTAATTTCTTTATCCCGAATACCATTGTCACTTGCAATTAATTTTAACTCTGATCTCAGAAGAGTATGTACCAGATACTTTGAAAATTAAAAGCTAAATCCAGCAGCAAGTAGGAGATTTTTTTTTCTACTTTTATATTCTCTACTAAATTGTGTTATGTTATATTGGATTCTGAGTTTTCTAAATACTATATGTCACAGAAGCTAGATAGATTAGAATGCTAGAGGGATCCCTCTAGTAGATGCACTTTAACATTACTATTCTGTATTACTTTGCTTTCACCATCATAAAAACTTTGTGTTTGTACCTGTTAAAACCATAGAAAAGTTAATTTGTGTGGTTCTTCAACATTTATTTTTAATACTTTTTTTCTCTGAGTCCTTTGATTGGAAATGATTTTCCTTACTATATACTGCTAAAGTAAGGACTACACTTTTTTTCCTGAATTCCTCCTTTTAAACATCTCTATCTTCCTCAACAATTGTTCTCGTTGAAGAGTTCTCTCAATTGTCAATTTCTTGAAGGCCAAAAACTAATAAACCAGCCATTTGTATGTTTTCAGGTGAACTGAAATCCTTAGGTGTATCTGGCTCTTCTGTATTCACTTACAACCTTCAGAATATTCTCCATCTATTGCATTAAGGGCAGATGGACACATTTTTCTCTTTTGCCACCTGGTAAGCAAAGGTTAGAGTTCAACTTGTCCCAAATCAGCTTATCCTTCTACAGGGTAGTCAAAGCCCACTTACAAACACTCTAACGCAGTTTTACATTTTTGCCTCCCACCAGCATTCAAACCTGGGTAAATGTCTTTCTCTGTCAAAGCAGCAGTGGGAGGTGAAAATGAAAGTCCTTTTTTTCTTTCCCTGAGAAATTGGACTGTAAAAAGCTGTCAGTTTAAAAATGACATAGTGGCACAGCATTTCTATAAGGTGGCTCCTTTCATTTTTGACTCCTGCTGTCTCTCTGACAGTTGAAGTTGCAGCAGGAGGTAAAAACTAAAATGAGCACTGCTGGCATTTGCCCTCGAGCACGAAATTAATAATGGAAGAAACAGGGCAACATCCAAAACTGCCTCATATCAGATGTCAGCCAATGAGGTTTCAACACTTCCATAATATGGTGACCATAATGATGCCCATTATTCCAAATATGATCTTATTCTCTATTACTTTCCTAGTGCTGGATCTATTTTCTCCATTTTAGAATTGATTCCCTGCTTTGGGGGTTATAGAATAATTTAAATTCTATTAAGCTGTATGCTATGACTTTATAAGTTTCCCCCCTCTGCAGTGTAACTCCGGTCAAAATTTTATGGGTGTTGTCTTTTCTGGAGCTTTATATCTCTCAAGCTTTCTGCATCAATGTTTCACTTCTAAATCACTGTTTAAATTATCCTGCTATGTCCTATCCTTAAATACAAACAAAACTCACAACATATTAAACGGATAGGTTTTAGTCTAAACAGCCACAGGATAAAAAAAAATCTGAGATGGCTTTTGTTCTTGTAAACTCAAGAGCTGAAGGTTTCCTGCAGAAATGAAGGAAAAAATGAGTCACTGTGAGGTGGCTGAGAGATGGGAGGCCCAAAATTCTTCCAGCTGGGCAGGAGTCTTTTCTCTCCCTCAGTGGTATGTCCAAGTTTTACCAAAATTATTACAGGTAGGCACAAAAAGGCTGTTAGAGTACAAGTGTGGTTCTTTCTTTCTGCCATATTTCAACCATTTTCTGGTTTTAGCACCATTTTGGTGGTATTTAGTATCTTACTTTTGACTATTCAGGACAGGTAATCTTCCAGGGTTCAAGTACTGGGTTATTGATGTCTTACACCATACCAGCTATTCAGTTCTTCTGCCGAGCTTACCTTTAAGCATAATCAGTGTGTGTAGCATGCCAAACTTTTCTTAATGTAAATTTTTATACTCTTCTGTATTGTATGAATTTGCTGCTACCTTCTCAGTTCCACCTTTGCTGTTGCTTTTATTAGCATACACTTTTGTTTTGCAGAGAGGAAGGAGGAAAACTCTCAGCAAACCAGTGATGTGGATAATTCTC
The DNA here is from genome assembly GCA_013400275.1 of Rhadina sibilatrix. Classification (NCBI taxonomy): domain Eukaryota; kingdom Metazoa; phylum Chordata; class Aves; order Passeriformes; family Phylloscopidae; genus Rhadina; species Rhadina sibilatrix. Next base: position 75,846 of record VWYO01025884.1, read on the forward strand.
AAGTGCTGACAAATACACAAAATAAGCACATTGTAAAAAAAAGCATTTAATTTCTTTGTGTGCTATAACTTTCAGGCTTTACAGCAGTCATATAGCTTACAGCTTAAGACATCTTTTATCTTTTTATGGAGAATAAGAGTGACTCAAAGGCTTCAGCTGAACCCACTGATCTCATTGATTTCAACATGTGTTAATGAAAAAGAGAATTTGGACTGGATAAACACTTGTAGTTTGTTACAATTACATTTAGTAATGTCTTCTTCAATTTCTAGAAAATTTTGTATTGTATGTTTTAACCCCTTGTGCAATTTAACTTTCATTCTTTTCATCTGATTTTTTCCTTGAGTCTCCTTTGCAGACTTTATTCTATAATCCTCCTTTAGCAAACTTAATTCTATAATCCTTCTTTAGGATTTTTTTTTTTTTTTTTTTTTTTTTTTTTTTCTCATATTTTTTCTGTNCTCAGTAATTTTTGTGCTTGCTTGCTCATCAGTTTAGTTTTCTCTAGAAGTTAATTCATTGTGGGGAGAGCCACACAGTGTTTGGGCATACATTTTCCTTTCTCAGTTCTCCCCACTGTAGATCCCTATTCTATGGCTCTATCCCATCCACTAGTCCTAGTGTTTTCAATGTACCTCCAAAATTTATTCTGATTAGTTATAGTCTATGTCCACCTATATATATGTCCACAATCCTGCTTTCAAATATAAATTGTTTATGATTACTGTTGTTTAGCTCCTCCTCCACCTTTGCTCTACATCCTTAAGCATGTCTCTGCTTTTCAAAATACAAGAATGCTTTTTTCTCTCCCCGGTTTCTTCTTTCCTGGTTTGGGTGTGTTGTATCACTATTTTTATGTTTTATCCCAGTTAGTTTTCCTGGATTTTGCCTTCTGTTTAATGTTGTCCACTTCAGGAACTGGGTAGCTACTTGACATCTTAATTGCCAGTAGAGATTTTCCTTTTGAACAACTCATATTTTTAGAATGTTGTACATATTTTAAAAGTATGTATTTTATATTGCCCTATCTTTTTACTTGTCTATTGTCTTCCTTTTTCAAAATTGAATTTCAGGCAGGAAGTTGCATACAGATATAATCCTTTTTCTCTCTTGTAGCATTGTTCACTTGAATTATTCATTTCAGATCTCAATTTGCATCCATCAGTGGGAAGGAAGTAGGACTACCATCTTAGATCAAATTATTGTAGCTCTGTTCATATAGTTTCCTTCATCTTGATGTTGAACTTGGGTAAAAACATCTGATTTTGTTCTCTATCATTATGTACAATTGCTCCTTTCTTTATTTGCTTTTGTTTAAACTGATAATTAACCACACAATACTTCTGTTTTTTGTCAAATTTTGAATTAATCCACTAGCTAAATATTCCCTTTTCATATGTACATCCATAGATCCAATTTTTGAGAATTATGCAATTCTTTTGCACATATCTTAAAAGTGTTCATCCTCTGGACTTATTCCAATGTAGCATTTTGCTTCTGTAGAAGTAGGAGGTGTTTCCAAAATTTCTGCTGTCAGCTTTCATAGAGTTTATAGAAATATTTTATCAGTATGTAAAGGAAATAATTCCCTGAATTCAATGTGAAAGAAACAGGCTAATTAGAAAAGATTTATCCTTTTCCTTTTTTTCTCACCTCATTGTTGTTTCTTTATTAGTACACCATTCATGTGTACAGGACTCTATTGTCTTCTTTACTATTTTTAATAATTTTAGTATTCTTTTATATCATGTGATAGGCACATGGAATGCAGTGAGGGGGATTATCCCCTGTAAGCTCGGATGGATGTTAACACAGCTGAGCCTTTTGAGATCATGTATTGTCAGGGGTCTGCTGATAACAAATCTACTTTTTTCCTTGTTTTGCAGGGTTGGCTTCTAGCACAGTTTTGTTTTGGTTTGTTTTTCTTTTCTTCTTTTTTACTGTATGACATAACAAAGGAAAATAATGTGATGCAAAGGGAGCTGGGGGTTGATCTCCTCTCTGTGGTTCAAAGTCTGTGGTTTTTTGAACACCATCTGTGCCTTTTCCCAACTGGTATGTTGGTGGTAGACACAACAGTTCCTTGAGGATAAGAGACTTGGGTGCATGGTGTTCCTCTCTTCTCACTGTGGTGCTCTAAAGGGCAGAGAATGCTGCTGTCCATCAGGAACCTGCCCATCTCCTCAAACTGCAGAGCTCCTCGACCTGTATAATCCTGTTTGGATGGATGGGCTGCTGGTGCCTTGTTCTCAAGAGCAAATAGAGAGGACCTCAGTGAAAGATGAGATAAACTCCCCCAACAATAAAGAGAGATGTTTAGTTCATAGGTCTCGCAAGTGCAGAACATCTGTGGAGGAAACTGACTCTCTTCCTCTTGGAGCTATCTGTTTCCCTGACAACTCTGCAGAGGTACAGACACAATGAAACCAGCTGGTTGATTATTTCTCTGGAAAAGCAGCTCAAATTCAATGAGTTATGCTTCAGAGTCTGACAACCCAATACCCAGTTTACAGGATAGGAAACAGAACTGGTGCTCATCAGCAGTGAAATATACTGATTTAATGTAATTGGATTTTAATGCGAGCCCCACATTACTTTTCCCTGTTGTACCTTCTTTGCTTGCCAGTAACTCATGTATACACTCTAAAAATCCCTAATGTACAGTTATGCCAGATCCCTCAACAGGCCCGAAACACAAACAGCAGGGCACCAACTCCATTTATAGCAAATGATCGATTAGCTGAGGTTTTCCCCAGGTGATTAATAACACTGGAGTCTGAAAAGCCTGTCCAACAAGACTTTATAAAGAATGTCTCCCCTGAATATCTGGAAAACTGAAGTACCTAGAATAATTTCTGAAGGTATTTCTGAAAATCCTGCCCGATTCTCATGTTGGGTATACAAAATACACTGCAAATCCCCACTCTGCTTTTAATGAGGAACTGTAACATAGAATAAACATCTGTTAGCTGAGAAGACAGCTGATAGCAGCAGTTTCTTGGAAACAATTATGTTTACGATAAAGGTTAAATGACTTGTAAATTCTAAGTTTTTATATAAATGAATCTATGAATACATTTTAAGTTATTATTGTATTCTAAAAAAAAATTAACATGTAAGACTTCTGTGGGGAGAATACTGGACTATGGTACATCATAAAAACTGATGCCCTGGCAGTTCTCCCTTACATGAGTTGGCTGCCATGCTTCTTAAACTGTCCTGTTGAATAATGAGCCTGGGTATGTTAAGTATTACTTGTAATTCTGAGTATACCCAAATGCTGGTCTTAAATGTTACTATTGCCAGATTCTTTCAAAGTTACCATCACAAAACTCCAAATACATTGGTAATAATCAATTACCAATTCTCTGGTTTCAGATCATTATTATTCCTGGTTGATAACAGCTTTTTCAGGGGTATACTTAACACCAGTTGAGCATAATTACTATGTGATAAACTTTCATAGGTATGTGGGCTTTAATGGTGTGATGTATAAAAGTGATTGTATTTTCAAGTACAGACTTTCTTACATATGTCATAGGACATTTAAAAAAAATTTTAGTGGAAAATTATTCTGATAACATCTAGAATAAGTGTGGTTTGTATTTTTTTTTTCCATAGTAGGTTGTTTTTGACTTAGGAAAGGATGAAAGGGTAGTTAGTAGTTTTGAAAGGGTAGTTAGTAGTTTTTTAAAAAGGACAAAGATATTTTTGAACTTTAAAAAGTTGTACTATATTTGCACTTACTGAATCAGTCACTGCAGATTTCGGGCATCAATGTATTCACACTGAAAGAAGTGTATCTTAAGAAGTGGCTGTTACACTTCATCTTAAGAGAGATGCACTTTCTTCTGGTAATTATAATACATGTATTCAGAAGGCAACTCTTGCACTTCCTAGTGCTGCTAAAAGAATATTTCCAAGTAAATCTCACATTGAACTGAACAGCCATAGTAACCCCATTCTTGAGGACTTTGTAAGAACAGTTCTTTTTTTCCCTCTCTTGCATGGCACTTTTTT
>VWYO01025884.1:79988-112734 GCA_013400275.1 Rhadina sibilatrix
TTTTTTTTTTTTTGGTAGGTTATATGATTTCATCTCATAGACTTTCATTTCTTTCTCTCTTATAATTTGAAGTTTGGAAGTTTTTGTTTTGTGTTTGGTTTGGTTTGGTTTGGTTTGGTTCGGTTTGGTTTGTTTGTTTTCCCTTCAGACTCTACAATGCAAAAGTCCTTGGGGATAATTTAAGCCCTCTGCCACTAGTTTCAATTTTAACACCTTGTCACAAACCCCTACAGATCTCTAAGGCAAGATGGAACTCCTAAATACAAGAAGTACTTACCTGGTGAAGTCACAAGTGTTAGGTGTGACAAAGCTCTGTCAGTCCATCTTTCCTCTTGGTGCCCAAAGGCAGCGTAGCCTGGTGCTCTGGCTCTCCCTGTGCTCGACAGACTACTCACCTCCACCTGTGAGACCGAAATATGCTTCAGGAAAGGATGGCCACAGGAAGGAAAGTCACTACTGAAGGAGCTATATTTGACAGATTCTCTAATATGTGCTAAAACAATGTAATTTCAGCTGCTGGTTATTTTTACTGAGAAGAGAGGAGAGAAGCAACAAAGCAAAAAAGCAGGTGTGCAACAAGAAGAGCACGATGAGGTGCTCCACAGTGAGGGCTGACTGTGTCTCCATCCCTTTTTCTCCTGACATTGCTGAATCTAGAGTAAGGCCCAGGACTTGGGAGGGATTCATATTGTGTGACTTTTCATCCCCTGCCAGCAGCTGGAGAGAGCTGCAGTTATCTGAAAGCTTCAGGTATCAGGACTCAGCTTCTGAGGTGCATACTTTGAGATCCTGGTATCTAGGATTTAAACTCTGAATAAGCCTTTGAAGATGCTCTGCTGTCAAAACCCCACTGAGCAGAACAAAGCCTGCAGCAGAGAGGCTGTATTCACCCAGCCAAGCCATGGCAAGAGCAGCTATGATGGAGCAAGACACTGTGCACACAACAGGTGTGTTTGAGGTGGTGAGAGCTCGGATAAAATGAGACACGAAAGCAACCACACTTTGGTTCTGCCTGATGGCTGAAGAAATTGGAAACTTAGATCTGGTACTGAGCAAGCTGGACAATCAGTGACTGCCCAGAGCAGTCCTTCATCCATTCTGCTCAGGTTTTGTAACTTTATTTTGTGATTTCAAGAGGTCTTTTTTCCTTCTTTTTTCCTTAAAAAAATATGTCATAGACACTACAATTCTGCAGAGCTTTGGTGTCTGGATAGATTGAGGTTGCTGTGCCAGTCTATCATGGGCTACATAAAACAAAAAGTAAGTCACAATATGCAATTCAGCTGGTGGTAGGTGGATTCTCTGCAGATTCTCTGAGGAAATATTGGAAAAGAGTTTGCTTGTAAATATTCCTAATAGTGGAACTGAAAGAAGTTATTTCAAGAACAATGGTCCAATAATTACTTTTTGGTTGATGTTGTTAAATGTAGCATATACCTTAGATCAATGAGTTCTGTCATGATGTAGGAGTTGGTGAAATTCTATGGCTTGTGCAAATAAAGGAAGCTGAGGTAAGTAGATGATGATAATAGTCCATTCTGACCTTATAATTTATGCACTTAGGAAACCTCTTTTCCAGTCTGAGAGATAAAAATCTGTATTTTTAAAAAGAAACTGCAAGGCTGTGTATGCCATTCTGAAAGCATCTTGTCATTTTTAATTTTCTCCCTGTTAGACAGGCTGATTGTAATTCCATTACAATTTCTACTTTGTTACTATTAATGTTAAGAGTCTGATTTGGTGTATTAGATACATTGGTCTATTATGTTTTATATATAGCTGTATGCCTGTCAAACCCCGAGTGTAACAGACGAGGCTACACTCAGAGAAAAGAATAAAAGTTAAGAAAGTAAAGTGAAGAAAAAAAATCATATCCTTTCTTTTGTTGTTCCTGGTAACACTGATGGGTATTTTAGAGACTCAGAAACCTAAAATAGACCTTCTTTACAGATTGTGCTGCCCAATTTTTTTTTTCTTGATTCCCCAGAACTTTGGTTCAGTAGTGTTTCTTCCACTTATTCATTGCTCTTTGCATCAGCCCCGTACTACATTATATGACTGCCAGGTAGTTAAAGTTGGGGTACACTCTGGTCCAAGGGAACAGTGAAGTGTTCAAATAGGTCATACAAATGGGCCCAAACAAAGGAAGAAAAGTAAAAACTTGCTTCAGAGAATAAGGGTAGTAAGACTGCCTCCCTTTTGAGGGTTAGTATCTTGCAGTTTATAAATTCACTTGCATCAGCCATGTACAGCACAAAATATACTGCACAGAAGAGCAGCTATTATGTACAGTAGCCACTTCACTGATTGCAATCAATGTCACAAATTAGAGTGATTTTCTGTCTTGAGATATGTCAGAGCTAAACTTTGTGTCATGAGTCGTGCTGTCTGGACATCCAGCTTTGAGGCACTGTCTCACCTTCAGGAATTTTCAATTTATGTCTTTTGTGTTATTGCCACTGGATCTGTGCTCACTTTTAGTAAGTAAGTATGAACTGCTCAAAGATGCATTCAAATGGCATTCAATTTTAAAAAGAAGCTCCCATCATGGCTTCTATAACTTATACTGAAATGTATCTCTTTGTTCAGCATCAGAATTTCTGTTTAGAAATGGCAGATTTTTGTCAATATTATCTAGGATTTTGATCTGAAATTTTAACATTTCCTTGTGCTTTTCTCTTGTTGCCTTATTCCTTTTTCAAATGCCTGACTGATGGCTTTTTGTTTCAAGTCAAATGTCCTAATATTCATGCTGTACTCTGAGCACCCATTCTGCTGCATCCATGTGATTAAATCCAGTTGCAAAAACAATGTTTTGCACCCTGTTTCACATAAAGTTTTTATATTTTGCGAAGTTTTTATATTTTTCAGCATACACAAGGACAAACACATTCTCTCTGCAACAAAGAAGTGTGGTGTACTTAGAAACAGTCTATACAGGGAGATTAGTAGGAAGCTGTTTCCTTGTACCTTACAGTGATGCACTGTTTCAGTGGATTAAGAGTATCCACAGACACAGCATTAAATAAGAGTACCTGGTACAGAGTGATTTCATGCTTCAGCCAACCTGATTCTCAGTATTTTGTGGAGGAGACATAGGACATTGCTTACTGGGGAACAATTAAAGGGATAGCAACTAAACCTTCTCATCAACAGGCAACAAAGGGAAATGAAGCACAATTATTGCTATGAATGAAAAGGTCAGCACTTTAGTGCTGGATTAACTGTTACTGGAGTAAGTGAAGATTGGAGAGATAGGTAAATTATGTAATTAATTTCCTACTAATTTAAGCATTGTTAGGTCTGCACTGCAGTTAAGTTGAATGCTTGATTGTTTTAGCTTTTCTCCCAGAGTCACTTCTTCCACTTTTAAGGATGTTTAGAGTAGTGCATAAGGAAGTTTCCTTGGCATCTTCTACCATCCTTTTTTGTTAGATTAGTTTACCAAGAACTGTAGTCAAATATAATGAGAAGATACAATCATCATGTGGTTCCTGTGAGGTGGATTTACCCAGTCATTAACAATATTTCTAGCTTGAATGCTGTGTTAGGAAATCAGAGACCACAGGGAAAAATATTTCACAATGGGGGCAGTAGCCATGCAGAAGCAAGAATTTAAACAAGGAAAAGGTGTGCCCCAATTCAAAAGGAAATCACAGTTTTATACAAAAAAGTTGGGAAAGTGTGGTGAAAAGGAAAAACATTTCTAATTTACTTTCTGATGACAGATGAAAGCAATGTTACGTGATATAAGACCATAAAGATAGCATGACTGTATACCCCCAATGGAGTTCATAGACAGTTCTGTGCTTTAAAATATGCAGCCTGGGTCTGCCCATCTTATTTCTGACTGCAGTGGGATAGCTTTGATTTCTTTTGTATTACCATTTTAGTTTGCTTTCCCTTTTTGTTTCAGTCACTTGTATTTAAATTATTCCTGAAAGATATTCTGGCATAAAATCTCCATTTATTTGTTTGGGCAGGCATAATCATTTCTATAAAAAGTGTCAGGAATACAAGTCCTACTTTTATTTTGATCTTTGCCTCATTCTTTCTGCTTAATATTGGAGTGTACATACATGTATGATTTTTCTCTGATCCATTTAGTGAATAAAGTGAGCATTCTCTTGTATCAGAGGAACATTTTTGACTTTTAGAAATGTGAAATTAGGAGAATCTTGGTAAATACAGCATGTAAATATAATGAATAATACTGCAATGAGTTAGTGAATATCTTTATGTCTTTCACATCTCTATCAAGAAAATTCCACACTGAGGTCATGACTGAAATGTTCACAAACACAGAATCTATAGTGCTCATAGGTTTTTTAATACCTCCTTCAGATCTCAGCCGTGTGTTTGGTTTAGACACAATGGGATTTATTTAAATGGACATAATCCACTTGAAAATAACAGTGCTGTCTAGAAAATTCTTTCTGAATGTAATTAGAACAACTAACGCTATTATAAATGAAAAAAGGTAAGGAAATAAATCTCTACTTTTTTGATTGGTTTACTTTACAATTGTGCTTGACAATTCTGTGTAATAATTCTAATACCTACCTTTTTTGCAGTACTTTCCATCAGTAGGCCACAGCAGTTTAACTAAAATATGGTCCATTTTGCTCTATGTATAGATATTTCACTACTTCTTTCAACCTCAGTCAATTTCTTCCTGTCTGAAAGTCTTTTATAAACTTCAGCTCAGAATCAATAAAATATCCAAAGTATGTGAAATGACAGATCTACTATTTCAAAAAAGATCACTATCAGCTGGGTTTAATTAGCCACATTATAAAGAAAATGTTGAAAATATCTTTCAGATTGTAAAATTGGAACAAGAAGTTGATCATTAATATCTTAATAATTTAAAATCTGTCTCAGATTTTGGATGTTCTAAAGTTATTTTCTGAATTCCATTAAACTCATTTAGCCTTGTATTAGGTATTCAAGAAGAGAACGCCACAAAATATTACCAAAATTATCATATGCTTATTAGAAATGAATAGTCTGGGCATCCTTTATGCTCATAAAGATGACACCTAGAAGCGTAGAAGAAAAGTCTTTTCTTTCTTTATCTCATGAAAACCAATATTTTCTCTCTTCTTTATCATTGTATTTCCTAATTTAGGATCCTGAGTTCTTGATTGTTGACTGTTATTGAGTTCATAACCTTGTATTTCTAACTGCAGTGAGAAAGTGCCTTGACTCTTAAATGTGAAGTCTGTGAAGAATGTTGCCTTTGTGGAAGAATGTACATTAGGTGCCCCTGAGCTGCTCAAGTGGTGAAATAAATATATGGAACAATGTTTGGTACCTTTTGCTTTTCAAAAGTCCTTAGATCTCATAACTATACCCTCTTAAAAGCTTTTGCCATACACTCAGCAGCATGTTCTGCTTTTTTGTTAGATTCATCTTTTGGCCTACTTTTCAAACTATGTTTTAACTGGAACTCAAACTCTTTTCCCTTTCCTACTATTTGCTGAGGCTAGCAATCCCATGCTGAGTAAATAATCTATAGTCCATGGTCTACTATCCTATCAGCCTTGTTATCCTGGCTCCAAACCCCAAAATGTTGGATATCTAGCTGGTAAGTATTCCCAGGAAGGCTTCCTAATGACCTTCCCCACTGGTTACTATCATCATTGCTTATACACGGATAGAACTACCTTGTAATACACTGACTATATTTGGAAAAATTAATTGGGAGTTCTTATGGTGTTTTTGTTAGGAAAAGTGACATTTTTGAAGTTAAGAAAAATATCCCAACTCATGTCTTTCATTAGGTATAACAAAACATTGCTAGAGAAAATATATTCCTAGATCTAATAGTACTTCATTCTCTTGCAATAAAAGGAGTTTGGGATCCAAATCAATCAGCACATGAGATTATTGCAGTAATTTGGCTGCCCTGTCATTTAAAAAGTGTTTTTGAATGCATTTATAAAATATTCAATATATACCTAAAGGTAGTGCAAACATACAATTAGTTGTTAAATTATAGAATGTAATAAAAAAAAGGTTTATGCGCACATTAAAAATCAAGGTCATGAAAATAACTCCACAATTGACAAAAAATTATTTCACCTCATCTGGGAAACCTACATATAAACTTTACACCTTAGCAATCTTATTCTAAAACATTGTAAACCCTTGAAAGAAAGAGTCTTTATCTGCACTAGCTAAAAGAGTTTATGATTTAGCCACTAAGGGTTTGACAAAATGTCTTCCTTCAAGTACAAGCATGGGCAGTGCAATTCTTTTAGTGTACTCTCTTGTCTCTGGATAAATGCAAAATCAACAAGACCCATAATATAGAGGAGAACATGTAGAAAGCCAAATTGTTTTGCATTGCTGACTGTCCACACATGCAAGTGCAGACAATGTCTTTCCATCTGTATGTCTTTGAAACTGAGCCTTCCAAAATGAGTGCATACTTATGTCTAGGTCAGTCATAAGGCAGGGGCTTAGATGTGACTTTAATAATATACAGGATTCAAGTGTGTTTTCTGGCTTCTATGAAAAGTTCATATTTTTTTACTCCTCTGAAAAGAAATATTTCAGCAGCTTCTGTTGTCATTTATCAGGTTACCCTTTTGTGGGAGCCAAGAGGATAAAAAACACTAAAAAGTTCTTTTATACTCAAATTGTCTAACTAATTACATTGCCAACTATGCAACTATGACAAGTAATTGATTTTACCTGAGAATTATGAGTTCCATGTTTATAACTGGAAACTATGATAGATAAAAAAGCAAAGGAAAGGTAAATATCTCATTATAATTTGCTGAAATGAAAGGGCTACTCTGGTACACTGGTAGGAGTTTCCTGAGTGCCAGAACTAAGGTTGAAGTGGCACACTGAAGTGCCATCAAGCATGCTCCACTTGCAATGTGGATGCTGCATCCTATGGCAATGAGCTTTTTACACGTGTGGTGGATGCTGCAACTCCAGTAGTGACAAAAATGCAATGTGCATATGTGGTTGTAGAATAACCACATCTCTGCAAATTAGATGGCTGTCCTTCCCTCTTTGCACTGCCTTGTTTCACAATTTGAGAACTCCTTGTCTCATGGGGGAGAATGGCAAAAAAATCCTGGCCACACCAACATCTGTCTTTGACTCTCTCAGACATGTATCCTTTATGGCAGCGCAAGAAAGGGACAAGAACCGAGCGACTGGTAAAGCTGGAGGGACTTTCTTTGTTCAAGACTCATGTGGTAAGAACTCATTAATCCTCATATACAGCTGATCAGGATATGACCATAACCTTGACCTTATCTGGGAGAAGTGCAGTGCAGAGGACAATGCATGAGGCTCAGCAATCAGCTCAGTCAGAGTAGACCTATAAAATAAATGTTATAATCAATAGGGAAACATGTCCTTGTGAAATTCTCTTTTTGTAGTGCTGGACTGAAATGAGCTGCAATTATTTAGGCAGAATGTTCAGAGGAATCCTTTCAAAGAAATGATTTGCTGAATATGATGAGATTTTTTTAAGAGAGCTCTTCAGATTTTTTTTTTTTTTTAATTCCTGAAAAGACACACCGAAGCAAACGAATAATTGGCAGAACATGGAATATGTAACATGCTGTGTGAAAACTGTATTCTTTCACATCATCACTTGTCAGAAATTAATTCCTGTGCTAGGGGCCTTACTATTGAGAATGTAATAACTTTAATCTAACTGGGTTAACTTGGGTTCTCTGTGCTGTGTAGCTGAGGAGAAATGGCACATCTTAAGTTATTCAGTTGCTCAGATGAGCTTTCATTTGTTCTGATTTAAGTGTTCTTAAGTAACTGTCATGTACTGAGGTTGTAAATATGATTTGAGGTACTGTGAATTTTCAGGGCTAGTCTCCAAGGTTATCACCTTATAGATTCTTGTCTAAGAATTCAAGGAACTCAGAATGATAACTTAAGGAAAATTGCTAACCTCTTCTGGAAAAACAACATACAAGATAAGTAAAAATAGCTACATCCTATTAAAGTAATTGCCGAATTGTAATCATGCGTAGTGGAATGTTTTCAGACAGTTTGTTCTTAATAGAAATTACGCCTGATCACAGCCTTCTAAGAGGTACTGCAAAACTTATTCTTTTAAACGACAAAACTGATTTCCAAACTAGGTTCTCTTACAAAAGAGTTGGTGTTGCAGATGAGAACAAAACTCAGGGTATGAAGGTTCTATTGCCTTGCAGCTGCTGAACACAAAAGGCAGATGAAATTCTACAGGTCGGGGTAGTATCAATTCACAGTCTCTTTACATGGGATTTTGTTACTTCACTAGGTTAGAGACGCCAGAAAATCTGCTTTTCTCTCAGAGTCTTCATTCTTTGTTTTTGCTTCATGAAGGTTTTTATTTTCAGCCCTGAATACAAAGCCCAGATAAGGATTTTTTTTCTGGGATTGTTTTCATCTGACAGAATATTGATTCCAATTTATGATTTCTGATTCTCCAAAGAAGGGGTATGACTTTACTGTTATCTTTATGTGTCTGAAGTGGACAGCATCAGCAGATAATAAACTTGGACAAATATATTTGGAAAACAGAATTGTGAGAATTTTCTTTCCTCAAATATACTGCAAATAGAAGAAAAAATTATCTCTGGGAAATAAATAAATTGTGTGTTTGATCTCATTGCTTTGTGGAAATATTTTGATAATTTTAATTTTGGTGCTAATATGCACTTTTGTGTTCTGCCCTATACTTACTCTTGCAAAGCCTATTATAATATTTAATCATTATTTCATGTATAAGATACACTTCTACTAAAGATGCTATCATGACTACCATTAATATTGACAAGAATTTTCAAAGCAGTTGAAAATAATAGTTCTGTACAAAATTTTCATTGTATTTAGATAAAAATAAAAACAAATTTATATCTGAAAGAACTATAGCTACATATTTGATGCAATTAATTTGATAACCACAAAAGCCTAATTGTAAGAAAAAAAATTAATATCTAGTAAGATTGACTAACAATTCGAAATGTGAGACTGCAACTAAATGATATCTTTCAGTAAGATAGTTTTGATCCACAGAAAAGGAAAGAAGTATTTAATCTTTTACCTCAAAGTGCCATTCTTTCACATTCACAGTTTAGTATTCATGTATCTAGCTTCAGGGTCATCCATTTAAAAAGGTTTTCCTAGCATATCTTCTGATAGGCAAACCTTTAAATTTTCAAGAGATGACTAGGGGAAATATTATAGCAGTGATCTACTATACATTTTCCGACTTTATTTTCTTGCTTTCTAGGGTCTAAATTCCTCCAAGATTTTCCTTTATCTTACTGCTCATAAAATAATGTATCTATGTGGAGTATGTGTGTTTCTGTGCTTGGAGAAGGTGTGACAACAGGAGAGTGGGAAGTGGGGATTGCAAATTTTACTAGGTTTAGAATTAGTCATTATTTCAATAGGGTATGAACTTTCCTATGTTTGACCTGGATGTAATACATATGAAAGAAAGTTCTGTGGGAGTTCTGTTGGCATCAGTGTGTATAAGCTGTCAATGTTCTCAGAGTTATAAAAAACAAATCAGTCTAATAAATCAAAAAGCAGTGGCTGGTGAATGGTGACAGTGAGTAATGTGTGGATATTTTGATTAATAGAATCTCAGTCTGTGTACACATGCTCTTACATACACTCATGCACTGTTCAGGCATGAGAAATGTTTTCCCGTATTTGCTCTCAGCCTGAACCATTGTGCATATGTTATACAGTCATCTATTTTTATGCTCTCATCTATGGAGTTCATGAATGTTATGAATGTGGGTAATAAAGTGAGGATTCCTTGTTTTCAGGTAACACTTGATGAGGGGTTTTAGCTGTTACTGATTGCATCCATCATGCAGATGAAGATGTCCATTATAAATGCAGATAATCAGACCTTAGATATCTAAACTGCTTGAATGTTAAGATACACAACTTTTTTTATAAAACTGTTTTTTTAACAGCCAGGAACTATAATAAGTAGGATGGCCAATGTATGATCAGATAATTTAATGCGTTTAGTGAATAGTGAGATTCATTAAATTTAGTTTAAGTTAAACAGTTAAAGAAAATACTGTATTTTCTGTGAGGAAGCTGACTGTAAAGACAAATGAAGTGTCAATTGCTTTCAGCAAAAGGTGGGCAACTTTAGAGATATTGTTTGTAAAATTCATGGGCTGAGATAAATACACTTTACAGAACAGAAAAGAAAGGGATAGTAGTAGTAGTAGTAGTAGTAGTAGTAGTGATAGTAGTAGTAATAATAATAACAACAAAACAAATGAGAGAGTGCAATTACTCACCACCTGCCAACAAATGGCCAGACAGTTCTTGAGTAGTGGTATCCAGACAGCTTTCCTCTGAATTTTGTGACACAGATGCAAAGAATAAGAAGGGCTTCTACAGGTAAGTACCCCAAAAAAGAACATCAAAGAAGGCGTACTCCTCCTGATAAATAACGCTGGTTAACATATAACAATGGATAACAGAAAAGCTGAGGTACTCAACAATTTTTTGCCTCAGTCTTTAATGGCAACCTCTCTTCCCACACCTCTTGAATGGATGGACAGCAGGATGGGGCCTGGGGCAGCAAAGTTCTTCCTAAGAAAGGTTTGTGACTACCTTCCTAAGATCAGGTTTCTGACCACCTGAGGAATCCAAACATATGTAAAGTAAGTCTATGGGACCTGATGAGATTCATCCCAGAGTCCTGAGGGAGTTGGCTGATGTAGTTGCTAAGGCAATCTTCAAGAAATGTGAAAAGTCAGGTGAAGTCCCAGGTGACTGGAAAAAGAGAAAATTTTTAAAAAGGGTAGAAAAAAAACTTAAAAAAAAAGGTAGAAAAAAGGACTCTAGGAAAAAATGAACTGTCAGACTCACCTCTGTGCCTGAAGAAATCATTGAACAGATCCTCCTAGAAGCTCTGCTAAGGCACATGGAGACAGGGAGGTGATTTGAAACAGCCATCACAGCTTCAGCAAGGGCAAGTCCTGCATGACCAACCAAGTGGTCTTCTGTGATGGAGTGACTTCATCACTGGACAAGGGAAGGGCTACAGCTGTCATTGATCTGGATTTCTGTAAAGCCTTTGACAGTCCCTCTAAACTAGAGAGAGATGGATCCGAAAGTTGGACTGTTAGGTGGAAATGGAATTGGTTGGATAATTGCATCTAGAGGGTAGTGGTCAATGGCTCAAATGCTGATGGATGTCAGTGACAAGTGCTGTCCCTCAGGAGTCTGTATTGGGACCAGTCCTAGTCAATATCTTCTTTAATGACAAAGACAAAGGATTGAGTGCACCCTCAGCAAATTTGCAGATGACACCAGGCTGAGTGGTACTGTTGACACAACTGGACGACGCAATGCCATCCAAAGGGACCTGGACAAGCTCCAGAAGTGGGTCCATGGAAATCCCATGAGGTTTAACAAGACCAAGTACAAGCTGCTGCACCTGGGTTGGGACAACCCCTGATATCAAAACAGGCTGGGAGATGAAGAGATTTAGGACAGCCCTGCTGAGAAGGACTTGGGGGTGCTGTGGATGAGAGGCTGGACATGAGAGGGCAACTGTATCCTTCTTGTAATGCATACCAATTGTATTAGTAGAATTCAATTCAGAAGACCTGAATTTTTGTGTTATGATAAGCTTTTCATCTTATAAACTTTAAAGCACTATTGGTCATTTGGTAGTAAAAGGATGACAAAATGTTACTCAGCTGGATGACTGTTCCCAGTGCAACTTATGCAAGGTAATCAGCAGTCTAAAGAGACAGATGTGAGTTCAGACAATTACTTAGGTCTTTGCAGACAAACCACTTGTCAAGAAAATCCACATGGATTCTGTAATTCTGGATTGGGGTGTGGTTTTTTTTCTCTTTTTTTTTTTTTCTATTTTTCTCATTGTCCTGCATAAGGTGAAATTTATGTCATGCCATAATTTTGTTGTCATGTGATAACTATCAATTTAGTGGTTCCTTTAAGTTTCTTGGATTGTTAGTCTTTATTAACAAATTAACATTTTTTTTCTCAGCAGCGATGAGGCTTACAGTCTGTGCCCTCCTCAGGAGGAATAGAACTTGTCTGGTGAGAAAGGACATGTTTCACATTGGCACATTGGAGAGCCAGGCAAGTGCAATGTCAGTGCAGTTAAATGCAGATAGTTTGTGGTAGTTCCTTCACAATATCAATTTCNGACACCAGGCTTGACACAACTGGAGGACGCAATGCCATCCAAAGGGAACCTGGACAAGCTCCGGAAGTGGGTCCATGGAAATCCCATGAGGTTTAACAAGACCAAGTACAAGCTGCTGCACCTGGGTTGGGACAACCCCTGATATCAAAACAGGCTGGGAGATGAAGAGATTTAGGACAGCCCTGCTGAGAAGGACTTGGGGGTGCTGTGGATGAGAGGCTGGACATGAGAGGGCAACTGTATCCTTCTTGTAATGCATACCAATTGTATTAGTAGAATTCAATTCAGAAGACCTGAATTTTTGTGTTATGATAAGCTTTTCATCTTATAAACTTTAAAGCACTATTGGTCATTTGGTAGTAAAAGGATGACAAAATGTTACTCAGCTGGATGACTGTTCCCAGTGCAACTTATGCAAGGTAATCAGCAGTCTAAAGAGACAGATGTGAGTTCAGACAATTACTTAGGTCTTTGCAGACAAACCACTTGTCAAGAAAATCCACATGGATTCTGTAATTCTGGATTGGGGTGTGGTTTTTTTTCTCTTTTTTTTTTTTTCTATTTATCTCCTTGTCCTGCATAAGGTGAAATTTATGTCATGCCATAATTTTGTTGTCATGTGATAACTATCAATTTAGTGGTTCCTTTAAGTTTCTTGGATTGTTAGTCTTTATTAACAAATTAACATTTTTTTTTTTCTCAGTAGGCAGCAATGAGGCTTACAGTCTGTGCCTTCCTCAGGAGGAATAGAACTTGTCTGGTGAGAAAGGACATGTTTCACATTGGCACATTGGAGAGCCAGGCAAGTGCAATGTCAGTGCAGTTAAATGCAGATAGTTTGTGGTAGTTCCTTCACAATATCAATTTCTTAGAGTAAAATTAATTTGAATTCTGTGCATTTCCTTTCTGTTCAGATAGGGTTTACCCTAATCTACAGCTACACCCCGATCCTGCTGTATTCATAGCTCCCATTCATATGGAGCCTGTTAACTTAATTAACACCAATTTGCAGGAGAACAACAGGCAATTCTAGATCTTCAGAATCACCAGAGCTCTGCTGAATTTTAAGGCAGAAGTTATTCATAGTCCTCTCTCCTATGTGAGAAGGAAAAACTCCCTGCTCTAGTCAAGGTGCCTTAAAAAATATATTTTGCAAAAATTATATTTGCTTCTGTCAAGACTTGTTGATACAGGCATTAAAGAGTGAACACAAGTCAAGACCAACAGAAAACAAGCTTCAGCTCTATTCCATACAATATGCCACTGAAGAATCAGGTCAGGATAAAATTGAAGTAATTCACATAATTTACTGAAAGAGTGTGGTATGATGTCATTTTCCACAGTGCCCAGTGCTGTAAAAACAAAAAGCAAAAGCTGCAGCATAAGTCCCATGAAGTAACTAATCTACTTCAGATATGAACAACAGTACTGTGAATTTCCACAAATAAATTCTACTGAAACAGGGAAATACAGCAGTAGAATCACCTCATCATGTTAGGAAAAAGAACGAAAGGTCAACTGAGAGTAGTGATCTGAGACCATTTTTGTCATGATCAAGAAAAAGAAACTGTTTTATGTTGTGGTAAAACCAATTTGTTTTCTGTTTCTAGCCTTCCCTAATTGAAGTTATTAGTATTGATTTCAGTCATAAAGGAAAAAATATATATATTAAAAAATCTCCTTTATTTTAGAAAGACAGCGAAATCCAGGATAACTTTTTTTCCAAAAATAACCTGAAGATGGCACAATAGGCACATGTTGCTCTCTGGTTTGCTTAAGGTCTTACTGTAAAATGAGAGAATTTTTTGCTAAAATATGACTCCTTTGGAAGAGCTCTTTAAAAAATAGAAGCAAAAGAGAAATTTAAACCTTTTAAAGCACACCCTATCAATAAAATTATTTTACAAGTGGAACACAGGCTGTTAATTTCATGCTGCCTAAAAGATTAATATAAACAGGTGGACAGACAGGGACTCATCATGGCTGGGTTATTGGAAAAAAAATAAGTTTAATTTGTGTTCCTTAGTTTTTATTGATACATTTATTTTGTAGTTGTAAAACAACTGATAACCTCATCTGTTATCTCCAGCATAACGTATAATCTACACCTAAGTGCCAACTTTTATGAGGCCCATTTTGACTTTGGGAGAGGCAAGATTACTCACATAATCTCTATTTTATTAAAAGATAAGAAATATTACGGGACATTTTTATTAAAAAAGAAAATAGTGTCAAGTTGTATTAGTGAATGAATAAATCTGCATTATATATGAACTAACCATAAATACACTCTCCACAACACACACAGGCACCCTGAAAATCTGGAGTTTATAAAACATTGAAGCAATTTCACAGATATGCTCTAGCTAAGGGTGATTCAGCTTGCTATAGCCAAGTATATATACTATATATATATAGTATGGAGCTTGGATTTTCAAAATGTGTTTAACAAAGGCCTTGTGCAGAATGCTCTTAGGGAATCAAAGCTGCTCCTATGGCAAGAAGGATCAGTCCCTTTGTGAATTGCCACCTGAAAGACAGAGAAACAAGAGAGTGGGACTAAATGAGCTGTTCTACAGTGGTAGAATGTTATCAGTGGAGCCCCACAGAAGCTTTTACTAACACCTTTGCTATTTCACGTCCAATTACAATGAAGAAAGGAAAAGGGAGTTGATACAATTTACTGTCATGACTACAATATGTAAGGAAGTAAAATAGAAAGGCAGCAACAATGAGCTGCAGAGGTCTCCCACTGTTTTAAGTGACTGAACAGTGCAAGAATAGTTGAAGTCGTGTCTGGGTAATTATATTCAGTGTGATTTACATGGGGAAAACCAAGTGTTACTATATGTTCACGGTAATATTGTGGTTTACAATGGCTGTTATCACTCAGAAAGGAGGTAGAGTCAGAACTCCAGTGGTGTACCAATATTGCAAACCACTGATTTTTACCAAAATTTTCATTGGAAGCTGATAACAAGCAGGATTGGGGCTGTATACACAAAGGATAGAGGCACTTGAAGGAAGAGGGACTATCCTGAAAACAAGCTCGGTACATGCAGAACGTTTTCTTAACTGCCATCTAGTGTGGCATTAGTGAATTCCTAGAAGGTGAAGTCATCTAACTGCAGTAATAAGAATATGAAATATCTAGTTCAAATAGCTTCATTTTGTCTCCTTTCATAGCCAGTGTAGACATACATGGTCTTCCAGAGGAGGATTCATTCCATCCTGAACAGATATCTAAGAGAGATGAATTGAAATGCTCATCTCTCCATAAACTGTGTTGGCATACTGTAACTTATCACCACAGTAAGCATCTAACAATTATGCGGCTACAAGCAGAGTGTTGCTGTTGTTCTTCTTGTGCTGTAATAATTGAATTGACTGATTCGTAGTGGTGTGGTCTCAAAGTAACCTTGCCCCGTACCTGAATGTGTTAGAGAATGAGGGAAGGAAGAGGTGAGCATGGGAACTTTTTCGGCTGGGTTCCTCTCTGAAGCCAGCGTACTGCAAACTCTTGACAGCAATGAGCAGTGCCTAAGTGCCTTTCTGCTGCTTGCTCCCAAACAGGGCATTCTCAGTGGAGTCTCTTTTAATCTCGCCTCCAGGAGCTTTTTCTCTTCGTGTAAATATTCATGGGAGCACTGACTGAAATCCAGGTTTCCCAGGAGAACGGAGTACCCACAAGAGTCTCAAATCCTTCTCAGTCTGCAGGCTCATATATTCTTTTCTGTATTTTAAATGTAGCAAAATGGCTTCAGAAAGGGAAGTTGAGAGACTTCTTAACAGGATATCTTGCCTTAGAAAAAGGAAAATGTGGATCCTCATTCTCACCCATTTCAGAGATCTCCTGGCTCATTGCAGAAGGGTTGGGCTAAATGAACTTTTAAAATCTTTTTGAACCCAAATCATTCTATGATTCTATTTCAGTATATGTTTTTTGTAGCCTATATGAATGCTGTAACCTTCAGTCATTGGATGGTAGCACCTGTACTGCACTTACACCTAAATTTTTGTGAAAACAATTTCTTGGACATTTGATCCAAGAATGATTCCTGGCAGTGGAAAGTAAATGGGAGGAAAGTTTTTATTCCACTGGATATTTTTAGAATTTGTCCTTCTTCTTTACCTGCTACACATTTCATGTGAGCTGGTAGGAGCAGCTCTCTTTCCAGTGTAAAAGTTCTGGTAAGCTCCTTTCCACAGGGCTAATTCTCTCTTTGCTTTATACTTTTCTGGACCTGGCTGAGAACTCTCCCAGACAGTAAGCATTTGAAAAATATTCACAAGATTCTGTGAGGGAAGGAGGCCCAGATGTAGGTATAGTGCCCATCTGTGTTCCCTTACAACAGTTCTGCAGGCCAGATTTATCATTGACATGGACTTTCAGAGCTTTGGGATGGTTATCACAATTTTTGGGTATAAACATGGACATGAGTCACCATCCCTGAAGGTGGTTAAGAGACATGCAGTTGTAGCAGTGAGGGACATGGTTTAGTGGTGGATTTGGCAGTACTAAATTAGTGTTTGGACTCAGTGGTCTTAGAAGTCTTTTCCAGCCTAAATGATTCTATAATTCTGTGTCAACAGCAAAGCTCAGGCAAGGATGAAAGTTTTCGCTAAAGTACAGCTCCTGAACAAAGGAGGGGGAGTCAAGCTCTTCTTCATTTCCAACAAAAGTTTGATAGTTTTTCCTATTTCTGTTCTATTATTTTACCATCTCCACATTTATCTACCCCATTGCCAGGATTTCTTCTGTTTCTCTGAAGGTGACTGAGGTATAGCTGTCTGATTTTCATGGGAACTAACTACAACTGCCCATATGGACAATTAGGGCGCTCCAGCTGTGTGTGGGGTGTAGTTTCCAGCTGTGGGGTGGCAGTAAACAGCTGGGGGTGGTAATTTCTCAAACAGCTCCAGCTACATTCACAACATATGCCTATGCCCTAAGGATTTTCAGTAAACTAACTGTATTTGTTAGCAGTATTTAAAACATTTCTTATTTCAAATGTACCAAGTAAAAGCCAATACTGCAAATTTTGAGGTAACTTAATCTTACTGTAAGCAAAATTGCCAAGTATTTAAGGACAACAGCTGTGGCTACTCTGCTTGAAAGAATTTCTACTACCATCTGGGAAAAGAGAAAACAAAATATGAAAATTTATACAGATCTATAGTGTGCTTGCTGAATCCACTTAACCTCTGCCACTCAATTTTCCTAATCAACCAAGTCTGTTAATAGTGATGTTAAGATTTACGATATAGACTGTTTGCAGTGCAAGTCTGGCGGAAGTGAAGCTCCTCTGAAAATTTTGCTAAGAATTACTGTGTGCACTTATAAAACTTTCACAATCCAGAAATAATGGATTTACTACACCTATTCAGCTTTAAACCTCTATAGGCTGATTCTGTGGCCTGATCATTTATGGAAAAAAAGGTAGTATACAGAATATAATTGTAATATAATGCATATAACAGACTGCCTCTTACAATAATTGTATGTAGGATGCTATGAAGCTGATATCCTGCTACTAAGATATAAATAGCAAGTCCTAGGCAGCTGTGGAAACTGATTGCAGTGCTGTTCTGCACACCTGTGGCTACACAGGATTCAGGGTGCCAGAAGATGAGAATGGCAGCATGCAAATATGTAAGGCATTTAGTGGTGGCATTTCTGCCATGATGAAATTGCTTATGGCATGTAGGGCAACTAGCAATGCTAAGTATCTGTGAAATAAGGCCCCTGAATTACAGTCCTAAATATAGCTTTTGTGATTTGCTTCAGGCTTTTAAATTTTACTATTTTGACTTAGCTACTTGCACAACCATAGTTTATAATTTCTGGTGCAGTGTTCAGCCAGCTTATAAGAGTTCATGCAAAAAGAGTTGTTTCAAAAATTCTAATAGACCCCAAACTGTCATACACGTGCACAGTATAATAGGCAGTAGTATTATTATAGAGAATTCTCAAGAGAAATCATGATTATGTTACCTGCTTTCACTGTCTAAAGTTTTTTATATAGTTGAGAAAAAGACTTACTCATGACTTCAGAAAACTTTGATTCTTTTGAACCAAACATCATTTGTAATGATTTTACATGTTGTGTAAATGATGATAAAATATATGTATACTGTATGAGGAAATGGATTTGATTGATAACTTCAACAGGGTAATATTCAAAAGGATATAATGACCAATGCTTTCAAAATACCATATTTTGCTGGTTCTTTTATTGTTTCAAAATATTTTTGAAATGGAACAGTAATAACAATAATAATAATAATAATTTGTGTGTATGTTTCAATTCCGAATCTAAGAGTACATGCATTAATAAATTAAGCCTCACAGGAACTCTGTAATTTAAGAATATTTTTATCCATGTTTGACAGCTGGAGAATAGGACAGAGGTACTGTGAATTATAAATGCATTTGCAAAAGTGTGATTAGGTTGTACAGAAGAGAATATGAATACAGAATCGAGGGTACTCCAGAACAATGGAGAATTTTCAAGAATAAGAGGTATGTTCCTTTGAAAATGTGGTCCTGCACAGGATGTGCAGGCTGATGGCCTGAACTGGTATTATCAGCATGGCACAGCACTGCTCTTTGAAATCTATTGATCTGACTCTGTGCTAGTTAAAGGATCTCTCTGCTGCTGCTCTTTCCCTGTTATAGATCAGCATTCTGAAACCCCTGTCAACAGCAGATCGATATTTCAATGCTTCACTATGAACCAGTCCTCATACTTGAATTCATGTAAGGTGGTGTTTTTCAAGGTTATGAATTGTCCACATTGTGCCAATAACACTGCAAACATGCATTGAGCAAGTGACAACTGCTCATCTGCAGCTACTGATTTTAATACAGAGTGAACTGTTTCTGACTCAATTTTTTGTTATACCAGCACTGGAAATGGAAGCAGCTTCTGTTTTTTGCCAGGCAAATATGCACACCAGCTGACACTTCGGGCAACACTCAGGTGCAACTGGAAAGCATCTTGTGTACTGCTGAAGATGTGGCTGTGAGCACCTGCTCTGCTTATGGTCAAGTGAATATTGACAGCTGTGATGCCCGGTGAGTTCCTGAGTCTGTGCAGATGTGCTATGTGTTCCAGCAGACAGAGATTCTACTCAGCTTCATGTTCCAGATCTGAGCCAGGTTGATGACTCTTGGAAATTATTTGCAAGAGGTGAACACATCAACACCAGGACAGAATTAAGTACTATGACAGCTTCCTTCTGAAAACCCTAGCATCCGTCTTCAAGGCAGATCAGAAGAAAAATAACCTTTATGGCGCCAGAGATACTCTCCTTGACTGTTTGCAGTTACAAGGAAAGCATTCCATTCTTTCTTTTCTTCCTTAATACAGAACCAGGACATTTTGTAAAAGCTCAAGTAGTAGAACATTCATCATCAACAAATTACTAAAATGGCTCTTTAGTCTTTGATAAAGTATTAATTACCATACAGATGAGATGGATAGATAGAAATGATCAAATTCAACAGCACTTGTCACTTAGCACTTTTCTTATTCTCAAAGTTTGAACTTCTGATTTTAATGCATATGTAGAAATGAATAAGCTTTGGTTTATCAGAAATCCAGAATTATTTCTTGCAATTATTCTGCGAATGACTAGATTAAAGACATCATTAAAAAAACCCAAAAAATAACAACAACAAAAAACCCCTAATATAAATTATTTAGATTTATTTGAATATTCATTTTGCTCTTAAGTTAGGGATTCACTGCAATAGGCAGAGGAAAAAGTGCTGTAAATAAATTCCCCTTTATACTTTGCATGCAAATTTCAATCATAATGAGAAGAATTCTAAGTTTGTTTTACATAGGGGTTACATGTTTTATATAGGGGTATATATATGATATACATTATATGTTAATCAATTATGAATATCTGTGGTACAATTATATTTATAGATAGAGATTCTTTATGTTCTTATTGGACATATTTTTGCTCAGGTTTACTGTTTTGTTTCTTTTATTTTCTAACACTGGGAACTAACAATTTTCTTGGAAAAAGGTAACTAAATCTCATTGATCCAACTGACCTTAATTAACTCTAATCTGTCTGAAACTAAGAGAAACAACTGTGGTGGCATTTCTTAAAGATACAAATAATAGCTCAGAAATTTGAGCATAGTATGTTTAGTATGTTAAAAAAATAAAATTAACAATTATTCTTGTATAAAGTCATGTGATTTAACTTTCAATTTTACAATGTGGGGTTTTTTTTCCACCCAGGTAATAGAGGAAATTTTCATTTTTATGTTTAGACTGTCTGGAATGTTTGTGAAAGGTATACATCTGAATCATCTCTGACTGATGGGAAAAGATGTAGATGGTAGGAAGGAAAGCATTGTTTTCTATTCACTTCCTCCTTGCTCAGTTGTGAGGGCTGTGATCTCAGTTCAGCTGGCTGGGGCTCTGCCAGGTAAGGTAGCGCAGCAGGGGTAGCACTACAGTCAACCTCCTCCTCCACATTGCTGGAGTTGTTCTTCCCTCTTCACTTCCCACATGCAAGGGTTTAAAGTAGGAAATATAAACTGGTTTCCCTACCTTTATGCTGTTCAAGGACTCCCTGCTCTGAGAAACTCTCAGCTGCTTGTTTAAAGCATTGTTAAGTGCTCATTGTGCTATGGGAGCTAAAACACATTTAAGCAGGTCTGAGGCTCTCGCCCGTTGTTTTCATTTAAAAATTATTTAGGCTATTGATTAGCTAGATTGGCTCTTGTCTATTTCCTTATTTAGAAGATCTCTTTAAGTTTACCTGATGTGAGGGGCTCTTTTCCCTAAGTGCTGTAGAAAAAAAGTAAAGGCACATCAATTATGTGAGAAGCAGGATTATGAAGAAAGCAAATAATATGAAAATGAAGTCCAACCATGAGAAACACAGTATTTATAGTGACATTAGTTAAAATGCACGATGTTGTCAAGGCAATATATTGAAGTAAATTTCTTTGCAATTAAGTGAGAAATATAATTTTAGGCCTACCTTGCTATGTCCAGGGTGTAGAGCTACAGAAACATAGCTTTCAATTCCTTTTTTACTTTGCTTTTCTGCACCATCTGGTTGATCAATATATTAAACCAATGAGCTACTAACCATCTTTTTCCATTGGTTTTCCCAGTGCATTCCTTTGTCATTAAGATCCCACATTTGGGAGAAAGCTTTTTTTCATTGTTTGACTCCTTAGTCTTTCTTTGAAACATAATTACAAAGCTTTCATTTGAGTTTATGTTGTCAGCAAACAGATGAATTTTTCTTTTCTGCTTTTGACATTGCACATCCTCATACTTGAGTTTCTTGGAAGGTTTATCCACCATCAGGGCTTCATCCTCCTTGAGTGTTCTTAATTTTTTCAGGTTTCCCAGTACCCTTCACCTTACAACTTTAGTAATTTCCAACTAATTTGTCTTTGCTACTCATTCTTCATGTCTGGCTTATCTACAGATTCTTTCTATCCAAAGAAGTGCTGAAGATTCAATGGTTTATTTGCTGATTCAGCTAAAATTTTTCCAAACTTCTTCAACTGTCTTCCTTGCTGTGAACTCTGAAAATTGCATTCTATATCATCTCATCCTTCCTCAAGCTCCTACCTAGTGCTTCATTCAGATCACTGGTGTTGAAACTTAGCCCACTGTTGTCATAGTACTTTTTTAATTCCTATTTTTGCTGTTCTAATGTATTTTATTTTTTGTGTCTTTTGTTTTGTTGTTAAGAATTTAAGAAATTTGGTCCCTGCTCACTTGGCTTTGCATTCCATAGTCATCTTGTTTCCATTCTGTTCCTCTCTACCAGTGGTCTTTGCATTTTTTTCTATTTCCTTTTGTACCTTTAAATTATTTCCTAATATTTCCTTGGTTTGGAACATTCTCCTTTATCTCAAATGTAAGGTGTCTAGCCTTCTGCTTTAAGTTACTCAGAGTGTGCTGGTATTTGACTTGACATATATTGCTTTCAATGTGGTTCTTTCAAAGATCACAGTCATGAAGTATCTGGTTTAGTAAAGGCAAAAATAAAGAGTTAATTTCATTCTCTAATGAGCAGACTAATTTCTAAAATACAGACCCTTCTCTATTTCATCTTGTTTCTGAATATAGCAGATAGGAATCATTATCTTTAATAGGCTTAACACTATGACAGGTTTGGACAAGCACATGACAATAACTTTCATTTCACAAAGAATGAATATTGAAAAAATGGGAAAAGAGAGGAAAAAAATATTCATATGTATCGCTGAACACAGCTGTGACAGATTACAACATGTATTTGTATATGTGTTTTGTCCTAGAAAAAAATGTAGTGTGAAAATAAACTGAGATGCTTAGCACTAGAGGTCACTAAACACAACAATTTCAA
Source organism: Rhadina sibilatrix (assembly GCA_013400275.1). Taxonomy (NCBI): domain Eukaryota; kingdom Metazoa; phylum Chordata; class Aves; order Passeriformes; family Phylloscopidae; genus Rhadina; species Rhadina sibilatrix. The sequence goes on from VWYO01025884.1 coordinate 102,565, forward strand.
AGGGTCTCAAAACAGTGTTTAAAAAAAAAAAAAAAAAAAACAAAACCACAAACACAAACAAAAAAAAAAAAAAAAAAAACACCACCAAAAAACCCCACAAAATAACAACAAAAAAACCTGAACACGATATTTACATTACTACAGTTAAAACCCTCAAGAGACAGCAGTAGGTGAGAAGCCATCTGCTCCTGAGTATAAATGGGGAAGGTATCAACAGTGAAACTGCTCAGCTGAGACCATTCCTCATGATGCAGGAGCCTGTGCCTCACTGATGAGTGATAAATAGAACAAGGAAAGGATATATTGTTTTATTTCACTTTTAATCCAACTTGCCTTTATAATCTGGGCATGATAAAAGGAAATAAATTAGTTTTCAGACAAGTAGGTGATTATACCCTTGTGAGACAGGATGAGTTGTAAAACTTAAATTACCTTAGAAAAATAAGCTTTAATTCAGAGACCAAGCAACAGGTTAAATTGCAGAGGAAAGGTCAGATATTAAAGCAGAATTATTTGAATTTTTTATTATTCTATATTACTTGAATCTTAATAGTTGTATCTTTTTCAGAGACCTTCTGTCTTTGTAGAAAATGTTTCAAAAACTTATCAGTACAAAAAAAAAAAAACCCAACTTAACAAAAGGACAAAAGTAATGAAGTTTTGTCAAGAGACAAAAAGAAATTAAAGAATTTTTGGCTATCTGGCTTTGGATCTGTTGTAAAAACTAATGTATTGTTAGTTATGATTGATTTAAATGGCTTTCCCTGATAATTTTCAGGGCTTTATGGTGTTGTCTTTCATGTCTATAATATGACATTTCCACAAGACAAAATGGATTCATCATAACAAAAGGTGGAGAAGAAAAGATGGAGAAGAGATTGAACAGGGAGAGGTTTGGATCACTCTTTTGGGAGAAGAGGTGTTGTAACCCTGTGGAATAGGATACCCCAAAAAGGGCCCCTAATGCCTGACCATATGTTCTGACCCTACCTTCCCCCCTATCTCTGGCCTATTGGCTCAGGGCCAGCTTATCAGCCCTGGACAGAGAACCTAGAAAAACCCATCCTCTTCCGTGTTCGGTCTCTTTGCCCTGGGACCCTTCGAGAATAAAGGCTTGGAATAATCCTGAGGTAAGAGTCTCTTTTGGATCTCTTCTCCCTATCTTGATGTTGTCTCCCTCTCCCCAAGGTCCCCCAAGACTGAGCTAGCAACCCAAGAGGGGGGTCGGAGGGGAGGAGAAACGTCAAAGAGGAATACAAGCAAAATGGTAATCTTTCACAATGAACATACTGCCCTGCACAGTATGTAGTGGAGCTTAAGACTCCCACTTTATTCCATTAGCCTGATACCAGTAAGAACCTTTGAATTTCACCTAATGTCCTGATTCTTCCTGATTCTGGCCCACACAGGAGCTGATGAATTTTTAGTGCTGTCAGCCAGTCTTTCAGCTCAAGTAGCACAAACATTCTCATCCTGATATAAATCCTTGTTGCTCTCAGTTTCCTACCATGTGATAGAACAAGATATTTTTTAACAGAAATTTTATATAATTTCAGAAAAAGCTCCCTTATAGGGATTTTATTAGAATCAAGAAGGAAAATAATTTCACGGTCAGGGAATTTCAGAATTTGCTTTAATTTTCTAATCAAACTCTTGCCTTCTGCAAATGTACTATGCTGTGGGCTCTAATTGTATATGTATGTTTTTAATAAAGGGTCTACGTCATTATACAAGAGGAAAGAAATATGCACTAAAGGAGATTATTGTCTACAGTTGCTAAATTAGTAGGCTTCTTGACCTTAATTTCTTTGCTCTCCAGTTCTCTACAATCTTGTAGGAGTGTTGTGAACAGTGGTTAATTAATATTTTTAATTGTTTACGTACTGTGGTGATGAGCACGAGAGAAACTTATGAGGAAATTAACAATTCTGTCTTGAGAGAAGGGTTTGAATAGTGCGCAGTAAATAAGGCTTCAGGTCACAGATTGAAAAATGAGGAGTAGTTGCTCATTATGTGAACATTCTGTGCACTGAGCAAAGCAGAGGTCCTGTGAAAGAGAAAAGTGGTCACATAATTAGATTTTGTCAAAAAAGCTTATGTGCAAGAGGATGCACAAAGAATGAAGGATGGACAGAAAAATTAAAGATGGGTATTTCTTAACATTTAAAGCTTTCTTCAATAGTGTTATGGTATGCTTTCAACATAATTTGGATTTTTATGTGTGTATTTGCCCTCTGTGTGTAGGCAAAAGAAATTTTCCATGGCTTTGAAATACATAAACTATTGAAAGCTGACACGATAAATCTTGAATGAACATTCAGTCTTAAATCTGTTGTATCTGACTTTTCCAAAGAAAAATTTAACAATAAATAATAAGATGCAAAACACATTGGGTCTTTCAAAGTTGTTCACTCCCTTTTCCTTCAGCTGGTTTCCTTCAGCACTTTGTGGCTCTTGGATTAATGTGATTATTCTGAAAATGCCAATTTAAAAAGAACTGTTACCCATCAAAAATTATTCCTGAAGTAAACTGTTAGGTGTGTTCACAAAAAAATAAATTCTGAACAAGCAGATAGGCTTAATTTCTATCAGATGATAAAAGATCTATAATGCATAGTCACACCTCTATTTGTGATACTACAATTTCTGTAGATTGCTTTTTTTGGACAATGGGTTGATCTCTTGAAATACTTACTGGCTTCTCTGTCAATAGGTCTAGGGGAGAGGTTATCAGATTACATCTTTGCAAGTGTGGTGAAGGAATGAATGCAAGTTTTTGAGCTTTTATTTGACAATGGACATTTCAAAGGGACTTGGAAGATGGAGAGTTGTGAAGTATTTGCTTGGATTTTAAACTGAAACTCAAATTCTGGAATATATATCCTTGTTAAAGAAATGTGTGCTGAGTTTTTAGATGAAAAGAAAAAGATGCCACTAAAGTATTTGATGCCACTAATACATGGGTAAGGAATTGAAGCTAAAGAATAGATTATTTGTATAGATTTTTGAAATGCTAAGTCAAAAATAGAAGATGCTTTATATGCTAGATAAGATGAGATACTTATCATAAAAACTTGTTGTATTTGTGACAGTTTGGTGTACATTTTGTCTTTAATTGTTAATCAGAGTTTCCGCTTATAAATTTTAAACACACACACATTTATTTGGTTACTGCAAAGAAGAACGAAGAGCGTTGTTGATGTAGTTGTTGAAGAGTCCTGCAAATGGAAAGCAAAAGACTGAGTCATAGTAAAGTAATTGTTTGTAGTAGTTCAGACATCAAAATGCATTTTGAAAAATAATAGGCCTTATTCTATCATTCCTATCAGTATATTTACTTAATTTTTATGACTTACGCATTTGCATTTGATATTGCTCATTTAGCAATATATTTAAATATCTTCACAATAGTTTTTCCCCAAGAATATACTCAGAAAAATTACTTAGCAGTCTTTCAATGTAAAATTGTCCCGTTAATATTACCCATGATTTGGCAATTTGCTTCACTGCGTAGTATTTCATGGAGCTATAGGGGTTCTTCTTTACTCATAATGTTTTCTTTGAAAAACAGAAAATAAATTTTTATGCTTTGTGATTTGAAAATATGATCTGTCTTAAAAAATGGAGCTATTTTCTTCCCAGGGAATTTAACGGATTATATGGAGCAGAAGACTATATCTTTAGTAATGCTTTCCACTGTGTTTCAAGACCAGATCTGAATGTGTGGGGACTTCTGTCACGTATTATTACTGGGGAACAATTGGATTTTCTAGATTATTTTGGCAGTAACTGTAACAATGGCTATATTTCTTTTGATGTTTTTTCCCAGGTAGTTTATTTTTATCTTGACATTTTGCCCATCCTGTGAATCTCATCATGGGAAAGAAACAGCAGTTTGTCTCAGAGCAGTTCAATTTCAATCTCTAGGTGACAAGTTGATATTTCTTTCCTCTTGAAGAAGCTTTTAATATGATGTGTTAAATGTCAAGGAAACTCTTCAATATATATTGAACTTTACTAACCTTATTTCTCTTAATATTAATGACATATTGACAGCATCTTTTGAAAAATGAACACTTCTCACAGATGTCAGGATTTGCACTCACATTATTCCTACAGGAATCCCACATTCCAGTTGTTATTGTTCAGAATTGTAGTAACTTTTACTTTACCAAGGTTTTTACAGGCTTTAATGCATTTCATGAGTTTTACTTCATTATTGGGTGCTGACTGTGCCGATCTAATAGATTAGAGATATTAGTTAGTAATTTTGTAAGTTAGCTTTGAATGATAATTTTAATTTGGGATCTGAAGATTCTGAAGCTAGCTCTACTAAGCTCATTTATTGATCTTATAAATCTAGGTGACTAAGTGAAGGTGTCCCACAAGGGCTATTACCTGTGAGAACAAAATGTAATTTTTGTCCAGGAAAACAGCGAGTATCTGTACTGGTGTCAAGGTCTCAATTCATGATGAGCAGTGCTGCAGGTCCACAGGAGAAAATAGTTCTATGGAGCCATTCAAACAGGAGATTCAAGAATTTCTCCAACAAATCTCACAAAGTGCACCCTAAAATGGGGGTTCACTGAGCTGCCTAAAAATTGGTACCTGGAGCCATCTGCAGTGCTGCAGACTGCGACACCTCTATCAGGTGCAAGATCTGATATAGGGAGGCCTGCTGCAGCTCCATCTGACATGTGGAAAGAGTGCCCATGGATATCTGCAAGAGTACCAGCTGCCTGTGTCTAAACAGATGAGGCGAATGCCTTGTCTTGTATCCATGTGAAACTTAGTCCTGATGTTTCCTTCTAAAGCAGATCATACAGATATACAGCTTCTTCCAGCTTCTCATACTCTGTTTGTTGCACTTTAATACACATTAGTGTATTCTTCCAGATATTAAAAAAAAACCCACCCCATATCATCCTATTTGGACAAAATCACCTGAGTATGTATTTGGAAGAAATTCTACTTTGAACACATTAAATACATTTTAAGGATTTTGTTGCAGTGAGAGATTTTGCATTGACTGACTCTCATTGAAGGAAAAATGTAATTATTGAACTTGAATTCTGCTGAATAGTTCTGTGCACGCTACTTTCTCTTCAATACCAGATAATGTGATGTTAAATACAGTTTATGTCCAATACAATTAAATATATAATCTGTATTACTAGGAAGTATAATTTAATACAGTTGTGGTGATTTAAATATATTTGTGAGGCTCTTAAATTACACTGAAGTACAAACAACTACAAATGATTCGGTATGTTTTTTTTCCTTGTAATTAAGAAAATTCTGAGCTACAGACCCACAGATATATTCATTTAGTTTTGGTCATTAGTGTGTTTTTAAATAATTTGTTTAATGTACAAGAAGAAAAATCATTAGAAGGGAAAAGCTTTTTTCATTCAGAGAAGACTGATACATGATATAAACATATTACACCTCTCTATGAAAAAGCAGTGCCTGCTCCCATTTAAAGTCTATTGTACTTGTGTTTAGAAGGGAAGGGATTAGAGTAAGCAGCAAAGGATGTGCAAAACCCATTTGTTTATTTACTTATTTATTGTGAACAATTCAGAAAGATGTACCCTGTCTCTTGGAGTCTTTATGAATATTTAAAGTTTAACATAGGGATAAATATTCTTAGTAGAAAAAGTCATGATTGCCCAAGGCCACAGCATTCTATCAGTAGCACAGACAGTTGCTTAGATCTTAAACCCCATGGCATAAAAAGTAATGTTGAGTAATCAGATGTCTCAGGCTGCCCTCTGAGAAAACCCCAATAAACTATTTATCACTATTATTCACAGTGACTATTGCAAGAAAGTCAAAGGAAATATATGTTTTTGGAAAGTATACATTCATGCATAAGGAAGGATACATCAGGGATGATGACAAGAGCCTTGCACCCCAAGGGCTGGACTTTCAGCCTGAAGAATGTTCAGAATAAGCTGTGAGGTGCCTGTGCTGTATCTGGGCTGGAAGAGCTGGAAGCACATCCTGCTTCTTGTGGCTGCTCATCACCATCCTGCCTGTGCTGATCTTGGGACACAGCAGCAGAGCACATACAATGAATAAATTGCACGTAGCCTCAGAGACCTGCCTGCACTGTGCGGGAGAGGAAGGAAACATGATTGTTCACTGCTGCCTCCTGGAAACTGTCAATGTTGCCACCAGTCCTGCAGTTGGAGATGTCACCTCTCATAGACACTGCCACTACCACTACCACTGCTACCACCACTGCCACACTGCTTTGCACATAAAAATGACAGTTTTAGTTCTCTGAGGATATTTCAGATTTCTGGAGGGTGTTGTATATCTCTATGGTGAAAGATGGGAGAACGCTGATATCCCACCAGCATAGTATAAAGCCAAGGCTGGAATTCTTCAGCTGCAGAATTCAATGCTTGGGATCAACAGGAATTGAAGTGTCAGTCTGTTATCAATTCTCAAATTCTCATCTCAGCTTCATTAACTGTAATGTGGAGCAACTCTAAAAGAATTCACAAAAGATAGTTGGGATTTATGTAAGTGCATCTAGGCACAATGTTTTGCTCTTTTTTTGCATACAAGCAAATTATTTGTCTCAGCTTTCCAGTAAAAAGGCTTCACTTAATGGCAATGCAACACAATTGTTTGTGTTTTTTTGCTGGGGATTTTTGTTTGTTTTGTTTCCATTGCAGTGTGTTTTAAGAGTTCAGAAGATAGTATGTGGCTATTTATAATCTTACAAACTGGATCAACTGCTCTTTTTCTCAGTGTTCCATTTAATGTGAGAATGATGGAGAAGTCAGCATTGTTAATTTTAATAAAATTAACTTTGTAGCATTATTTCAGTGTTTTACAGTAAGTTTCTATGATGCCCCAGGGGCACATCTGTTTGTACCCAAGTGTCTTGATCACAGTTTTGTTAGAGTAGAATCACTTGGCCTTATTCTTGCCTTTTTTTTTTTTTTTTTTTTTTTTTTTTTTTTTTTTTTTTTTTATTTAGCCTGAACTCAAGCTGTTTTGTAGCTGCCCTGCGATACAAATAGATGCACTCTTGGGGCACTGTTTAAAATTTGTATGTTTTAGAAATATGTTCCTAGAAACATGTCGCCACAGGAGTAGCTCTGAACTATCAGTATCTGTGCTCTTTTCACATCAAAGTGCAAACAGGAAATATTCTGAAGCACAGATAACTTATAGTCTTCTTGAAATACTATTTATGCATACTAATTAGTTGTAACCATGGGAAGCGGTATTAACAGTATACTTTTCATTTTAAACCAGGCTCTCTTGTGCTCCACTTGATTAATTGTCACAGGCTGTAATTTCATCATAGTTAAAACTGATTCAAGCCCATTTCCCTGTAGTAATATATATATTTTTTTGGGTTTGGAGAAATTAATATTCCTCAAAATCTAATTAATGATCTCCAAAGAATTATTTGCATGGAGGATGTTATAGTTTTATAGCAATTATGCATTGTATGTAACTCATTAAAAGGTCCATTTTCATTACTGGATTTAGTGATGAGGTGACAGGCGTAACCACTCCAACTGGCCAGGCAAAATACAGAGTAAGACTGGGAAACGCCATCAGTGTAGCCACATTATTTCTCCATCATAAAATTTTTAGAAAGAAAATTGCTCTGAATTGAACAGTAAGGTCTTTTGAAGGATACCTGTTGTCTGACAAAAATTGTGGTGTATTCCTTCCATTCAAAGGATGCATCTGATGGTGTTCTGAGGGGCTGGATCCTGCTACATTTCCTTCTCTCTGGGTAATATCACCATCAATCATCACTTGACTTGAATCATTCTGAACCACAAGATACAATGCAATGTGGCAGAAGGTGGGAAACTTTCACTGGTGGGATGTAGAGCAATGAGATATCAACCACCAGTTCGTCTCCAAATCTGTGTCAATCTCTCCTCTGACAATGGGAGAAATTAGAAGCACCTTTGTTTTATCTTTCTTTTGAGTGATATTTTGCATAAAAGTTTGGCTCAGAAATTGATCTTTATTTCTGTTACACTGGAAGTGGCTGTGCATAACAAACTTTAATATGTTTAATTTGTCTGAGGCACCATTAAAGCCCACCAGGCTAGCTGTGCACAAGGTAGCATAATTTATGGCAGACAGGAGATCCATTCATTATTTCTGCCATAATTACAGCAAGAGCATTATTGATAAATCAAACAGAAGTAATAATTCTTTTTAAAAAATGAAGTTTCTGTGGCTTTATAATGAAACAGGAAGATACTGTATGTAAAATCAATCTTCCCAATCACACATTTATTGGGATTTCTGAGATGCAGAACAAAAACATTCTCACCTTTTCCTCGTGTTTCATGTATATATTTCATCTCAGGCAATATTAATATATAAAGAGTCACACACTACGACTCAAAATATGCAAACTGTGCATTTTATCTCTTTCATTCCCACCTGCACATTCCCCAGTAAATCAGTGATAATAATATCTTAGGTCCTAATACAGCAAAACACTTAAGAACATACTTAACCTTAAACACACGAGTAGTCTCATTATAATCAGCATGATTCCTCTGCTTTAAATTTATGCTCATATTTAAGTGCTTTGTTGAATCATATCCAAAATGAAATAGTACAAACCAAGGTGTTTTCTTCATTGAAATACAAGTACAAATACAGGGCATTAACACTGTGGCTTACCCTGATGAAAAAGAAAAACAAACAAAAAACAAACAAACAAACAAAAAAAACCCCAAAAAACACACACACACAAAACCCCCACTCCTCGAAGTGTGAATTACAAGAACACTAATAATTCAACCTCATGGGGCTTTAGTATAGCAATGCATGCTCTATAGATGGGATTTTCAAGGCTGAATGTATTTAGAAGTGCTAAGCACAGGCAAATAGAAGAATAGTTATCCTGGCAATCACTCATGATTACTGTGTTCACTATGATTGCTAACACATCCAATTAAACCTGTCTATTTTTAGCATGTCCTCAGTATTTTCTGTGTTTTAAAACCTGAAGAGTGTGATTCCACCAGGCAAGTAATACCACAGCACTATTTGTACTATTTGTATGGCAGTGTTTTGGTTTAACATGGCAACACAAATACTAAATAAGAACAATCTTTTATCACATACTGGAAGATTATGTGGATAACCTAATCAGGTCTTTGATTTTTTTGTTTAATAAACCTTTACCTTCAGATTCACAGAGAGGTGTGCAAATTTGCTCCAAATGCTAAGAAATAAATACAAACATATTTTTTTAAATCCTCAAATAAAATAAGCAATTTTTGCTTTTTATATTTAAAAAGAAGCATCAAATGTACAATCTATTTCTGAATGCAAGTTAGCCCAACAGCAATCTCACTGGAGTTTTAATATTTTACAAGTGTGATCTAAGGCTAATTTGTATCTGCATATAAAATGAAGGCAATTAAAGAAGGAAAGAGGAAGGAGAATCTGATATATTCTCTCTCCTATTATTCTTGATTAATTTGGATAACTTTAAAGGACTAATTATTTTTTCCTACTAAGATATTTGAGGTAGCATTTTATCCTTCTGGGTATACTCAGTTGTACTTTAATTCTACTTTAACCTGACTAATAATTTCAGTGTTTGTATACTTCTTACTTATCATCATGCAAAATGTTTTCTCTCATGATGGTGATCTTTGAGGTGTGTTATGGTTATTTTTGAAACAAGTTAGCTGGTATTGAAACAGAAGTATCAGTACTAAACTAAATAGCTGTCAGCAGTCAAAAGCCTTTAGTATGGAAATGCTGTTGCTCAAATTTTAATCGAATTCATCGTTTTGTAGAAAATGAACTAAGGTGCTACTGATGTCTGAGGTAATGAAAGCTTCATGAACTCCTCATGAAACTGCTCTAGTTCTGATGGTATCCCAAAGCTCAAGAGCTTTGGGGGTTTTTTTGACTTCTTTTTTCCTCAGACCAGAAATGAATGAACTGCTCTGTGCCGAAACACATACCATTGTAAGACGTGGCTTTTGTATCTGAAATTTTTACTTGGAGCTGCCATTTCATTATTTAAGGTCAGAAAATGCCTAAACTTATACACATACACACACCCTTACCCCCATCTCTAAGCTTCTGCTTAGTTGGTGTGAAGCCAACACAAGTTCATGTGGACCTAAGAAACCAAAAACCAAAAAC
>VWYO01025884.1:112776-126381 GCA_013400275.1 Rhadina sibilatrix
AAAAAAAACCACAAAAACAAAAAAAAATCAAGACTGTAAATAATACATCTTATAATACAGCTATGGAGAAAGTACAGAAGGGACTGCAGCACTCATATGAATACACCTTTTTCCTCTTCACTGGGAGATATAACTACTCACTCTCTTTTTCCATATATATAGTACTAAATTAAAGTTAGGATGCATGGACAACTTGATGCTGATGATTTAGAAAAGACAACTAGGCAAAAGTCTGGTTGCAGAGCTAGCTTTGAAATAGTTTTAAGATGACACTAAAGATTTTTAAGCAAAAACCTTCTTTATCCATGTTTGCAGAACATGTCTGAAAAAAGTTATAAAGGAACAATAGCATTCCACTTACTATGTGTGAGCTGTTTCAGAGACCAATAAGGTAATCTGCTTACTGGCAACATTTTTTTTAGAAGTTTCCAATAGGGAGAAATATTTGTATGGCTGAAATATAAGGGTTTATTTCTCTCTTGCTTGTTTTTAAGTAGCTTCTGTCTTATGATTTTTATCTCTTCCTACATATTTCTAAATTCATGGTTTCAAGTGTATTTTGTAGCAATAAATCTCATAAGATATTTTTCTTTTTCCTTAGAATTTTTTTCTTATTTTTACTACATATTTTAACCATGAAAAATATCTCTCTCCAACTTTTGTCCAGAATTTTCTGCATATTTCCCTTATTTTCCTGGGTTTTTTCCTTCTCAGTGAATTAGCATGCCCTGATAATTTAGATAAGAATTTTACCAAGGCCATAATTATTTTTGTTGGGATCACTAAGGCCTCTGCTGTGTTTCCAGCAGCATTAGTGTAAATGACTGGATTGAAGCAGCACTTACGTAGTCTCAGAAATTGATTTAGAGCTTGTTTAAAGTCACTGAAGACATTCCAGTTGACAGCAGTTTATATGAGACCCTTAAAAGATAATGAATGCAAGAACAAGTCAAAGAACATTTACTAAAAATAACAATAAAAAAAAAAATTGAGGGAGTTTTTTGTTTAGTGTAGCATTTGTTGTCCAGAAATGTGTTCTGAAATTTGATTAAGCATTTATTAATTTTTGCCAAATAGCACATGCTGTTAATTTCCATTCTTCAATTGTTTTAAAAATATTCAGTGTTCATTTTATCTATTGTTCAGTCAGACTTTGTTGTTGGATGCATATCACACTTTCTTCTCATGCAATGAACACCTAAAAATTAGTAATTGGAACATAAATGATGAACAAAGGACAAGGAAAGGAACTCCAGTACAAATAAGAGACTCTTGAGATGTGCACATAGGTGCTTGTCTATGAGTGGTAATATTATAATGTCCCAGAGACAAGACAGGTGAAGACTTGAATCATGAGGGAAAATATATTTTTTAATATTTGACTCTGGAATCTAGATAAATATATATGTGTATTTCTTTGTATTATTTCTGGTATATCATAGAATCACAGAACGGGTTGTGTTCAAAGGGACCTTAAAGCTGAGTTAGTTCCAACCACCCTGCCATGGGCAGGGACACCTTCCAATGGTCCAGATTGCTCAGAGCACCATTCAACCTGGCTGTGAGCACTTCTGCATCCAGAACTTCCCTGGGCAACCTGTTCCAGTGCCTCACCACCCTCACAGTGCTGAGATGTTGCACATATATATGTGTCTCTGAGTGTAGGGGAGAGGTTTAAAAAGATTTGAATTATATTAGGAACTTTAAGAGTATGATTATTTATTAGTAACATACCTGACTAAGTGTATGTACAGATTTAGCTGAAGTCAAGGGACCTATCTACATCCATTCTAGGGCAGTGCTTTAGCTTTTATAATGGAAACCCTCTGTTGTGATGAGGTGTTTCCTCTTTTGAATGGTGTTTCCTCTCTCCCCGTTTGTCTCATTTCCTCTAGGACTCTGGATTATATGAAATAGGCTATCAGGGTGCTTTCAGTGGAAATGATCAAGCACTTCAACCTGTTAACTTGCCCAGACAGAAAGACTATATTGAAATTTACAAATATGTTTAGAGCTGTATCAAAATGACCACACTGATGTGCAGAAGAATATAATTTGGAAAATTACAGTGTCCCAAGTCCAAATAAATTATATATTCCCAGAAAAGTTAAGCTGAGCTCTTACAAAAGGATGAAAGTTAGATTTTAGATCAAGCAGAAGGAAATCTGGAAAATAAATCTTCTAAGGTCCTTGAATGAGTACAAATATAGAAATTCGAGGAAATCATTTATGTAACATTCTGAGTCTAGAATATGAATCTGTCATCTTGTAGATAAGGCTGAAGAACATGGTATTTCAATTTGATGTCAAGATAGCAGCCAAGTTTTTAAACCTGTATCAGCAGGAATATGAAGGATTGAAGGGTTGAAATTAGTTATTTGAATAACACTAGTCTCTTTTCCCTAAGGAGTAAAGTTTTTTTGCGTATCACTTATGAAACAGTACAGTACATCTAACTGCATTTAGACATTAACATTAATTGCTAATGGTTTCCTTTTACAGATTCTAAATGGTGGATTTATTGAATCATCCTAAATGTGGTCCTTCGGGGGGATGTAAGAATAAGCTTGTCTATCCTTAGGAGCAAACTGCAAATCAGCACTTTTAGTGCTGCCTAAGATTGTTTGTTGTGGTGTTTTTTTTGGTTTCATTGGGTTTTGTTGCTTTTTTTTTTTTTTTTAATTACTAACATATATCAAGTTAATGTTAATTATATGAAAACCTCATATAGCATTTAAGGAACTTTAAGTAATTAACCTAGTTCTAAACTACAAAATGCTAGAAGATTTACCACATTAAAGTAGGTGTAAAAATATATTGAAACACTTGGTTTTTCTGGTATTCAGCTTTTCTATGAAACTAAATTAAACTTGTTTTCCTAAATATGTTAATAAACTTTCTTCAAATATCATCTTCTTTTTTCTCTATATTTTTCATGTCTATAGATTTCCTTTCCATCCTTGTGCAATCACCCAAAAAGTCACCTTTACTTAATTGGAAATGTCACTTGAATTTATGTTTTGTTAGATGTACAATACAAAGCATTTATTTTTTTTTTTTCAATCTGGATTATGACTTTGTACATTTTTATTCAGAACAAAACAGTAAGAAAAAATATTTTCTGCAAGAGTCAAAATGACCAGGTGGCCAGTTATCCTGAAACCATTAGTGGAAAATTACTTAGGTTACCACTCACCAACACAATCCCAGGAGCATTAACTGAGTAATAGTGATGATTGAGATAATCTGTTATTTTGAAATATCTTTACTAATATATATATTAGTGAAGATATCATTATATTATATAATGCTTTACAATATATCAACTTACAGACACCTTTAAATGAATGAAATTAATTTTAATCAAATGCACTCTAGTTATAGAAGGAAGTGAGCTTCTTTATTTCAGAAGATATTTCAAATTTATAACCAGGAATTTACAGTGTGTATGGACTCAATAGATCTAATGAAAGGCTACACAGCTCCACAATTTGACAATTCTGAGATATTCTCATGTTGAGTTATGGGAGAAAAGGCAAATGAATCCACAAAATTATTCTAGGTGTTGCAGAAATACATGAATCAAATTGTATTTTTCTTTCTCTGAAAATGTATGTGTGCAATGATTTTTAATGAAAACATTCTGAAAAAAGATACATATCTGCCAGCTTAGAAGTCTAGTTAAAAAAAAAAAAAAAGGCAAAAAAAAAAGCATAGAAAGTTACAACACAAGCATTTTCTTTTGCCTTTTAAGAAGAGGCAGGGAATAAAACAAGATTAACACAAACTACCAACCTACCAGTGAATATTTTAAATAAAAAAGTGTGTCTAGATTCTGCATTGCAAAACTGCTTGAATAAGAAGGTAATAGTCATGACATCTCTTTTTCCTATAATGTAAAAGCATTATTTTCTCCTTAATTGGTTCCTTTGAAAAATCTGTGGTCTTGCTCAAAAAGAGGTTTTTGTTTACTTTTAATGAGTAGATGTGTCTCTGGACAGTCCTATATTGACAATTCTGAAGACTTTTTATCTATGGAACCATACACCTGGGCAGTGACATTGCTTGTATCACCAAGGTGCCATGAAGGTGATACACCTTCATCTCAAATAATGACAGGTTTGTTCTTTCTCCTTGACTCATCATTTCCCTTTGTTCCCTGTCATGAGAGAGGTACAGCATATTCCAATTAGTATCAGATGTGGCAGCAGTGTTTCTGAGCCAGCAATGTTTGGCCTTTGGGAAGTGAGCTGAGTGCTCCATACTCCTCACTGGAGACACAGTGGCACCTATCTGATAGCAACACGAGTTTCTCACTCTTTCCTGTTTGACCTAGGTGAGGTCTGAGCCAGAAATGTGGTATTCAAAGTACTTGTGTTCCACTACATGTCTATCAAGTCTATCGATCCTCTTGGAAAGAGACTGCAGGATGAATTAAGGAAAATGAAAAGGTGGCATATTTTTTGTTATCTTCATGTAACGGCATGAGGTTGAATTTTCACAAAAAAATGAAACAGGTTCAAAAAAATTCTTTTTGACAGGTAACATTCCTGTCAACAGAAATACAAAATTTATTGCAAAGGTATGCAGCACCTCCTTCCTGACTTAAGAAACATGTTGAAATAAATGATTTCTATCTGCTTATTACATAACTAAACCTAGCATGGTTGCTCTCAGAATTCCAGAAAGGACACTGCAGTAAGCTCTACTGAGTCATTTGGTCAAAATCCAAACTTTGCAGTTTTAGCTCTCAGCAGATTTTAAAATTAATACATTCAAGGCATAGGGTTTGCAGCATCCTGGTCACTGTTAGATGGAATGAAAAATGGTGATTCTGCAAAAATCATGTAACCTAATTTCCATATAAAGACCTCTAAATACATTTTAATTAACATTATATTCCTCCTTAATGATAAAGTGGATTTAGTCTGTACATTTTTTAAGAATGCTATTTAAATCTAGTGTATACAGCAGAGTTTTGTACCACAACTCATAAAAATTGGGGTTTTTTTCAATGGCAGAAGAGTCTTTGGGAATACCTGTGTCACGACTTAGAACTGATTGCAATTAAGGCATGGAAAATAAAGTCTAGGTTCCCTCTGGTTGCCCTGTGAATATTCAGAGAAGAAAGAATTCAAGTAGCTTTCCTGTGGGCAAAGTTCCCATACTGCTCTGGTTGTGTACTCACATGTAAAGAGCTTGGGAGGAGTAGCCACTGATTTTACCCCATCTCTGATAGCTACTAAATGAATGTAAGAAGGGGGAGATGGAGAGTGTCAGGAATCCTCTTCCTCTGAGGAAGAAAGATAATTCTTAGGAGGCACAACTCATTTTCCACAGTTATCAGTGCCTCCAAAACTGCTCTGTCCTTAAATAAAAATGGTCATAAACCTGCAGTTTTCCTAAATCTTGACAATACTAAATATTTTCACAGCAAATTTTATGCTATGATCTGGAAGTCCTTACTCTCTCATTCTCTGAGATTTTTGAGCTGGTAAAAAGGAATAAAATCCTACTTTTCCAGCTTGTCTCAGAAGAGAAAGGAAAAAGAATTATCAGAGCAGACGAGTGGCAAAAGGATTTTAGGACTAAATGGTTGTTCCAGGTATAATTTTTTATTTTTTTCCCCCAGTAACAGTGGCAGCTTAAATAGAACCTTATCAACTTCATCTCTAGTCTTTTTATCCTTTTCCTACTTTTTTCCCTCAGCTATGCCAAAATTTGTTCACTGGATTGCATTGAGAACAGAATGCAGTAAGTGTTCTAGGTTAAAGATATACGCACAGGAGAAACAATAGCAGGTTTCTAAAATCTGGTTCACAGAAGGGCTTGCAGATTGAACAGTTAATGTCCTAGTGGGAATCAGTTCCCTAGAATGAGCTGGGGAATAAAACTCACGTAAGTGGCTTAGCTATGAAGAAAATGACTCATGGTATCATGGAGTCCATGTTTGTGTGTTACTGAAGATGCAAACACTTTAGCATGCATTTTCAGGTTTGTGAAGCTTAAGCATATTGTCAATCTCCTAAATTTCAGTTTTAGATTTCCCTTCAAGTTCATTTTCTTTCTTTCCTCTGTACTTGACCATGGATTATTCATTCAGGAAGATGAGTATGCAAAAAGGAAATGAAAAAATATTGAAACTTATTCAGTAGTTCAGATCTCTATTACAAGCTTAAATTACATGCCTGTGGTGCTTAACTGAAGGCTAGATATCTATCTAGAGGACATGGGCATGCAAGAAAGGGTTTATAGCTTTGTTTCTAGTTTAGCAAAGTGCCTTTGAAGTAGATATACCACAGACTATGTAGACCAAAAAAAAAAAATCTTGTTTAACTTGCGCTGAATGCAGAAAAATCTCTTTGTAAACAGTAGCTGCTAATAGTAATGGAAAATGCTTCTAATCCCAATACTGACAAGGTAAGAAATAGGAATGAGTTCTTGTTTACATTATTTATAACACTCGTGAACAAGGTTCTTTTCATTAACTGTTGTTGAAATGGCCACCAAAAGGTAACCATAGATCAAAAAGTCAAGCTAAATTGTCAGGATTTCTATCAGCTTTCTGTGAAAGGCCAAATATGTAAAAATGATACATATATAGAAACTCTTAACTGTGAAACTTTATTAAATGTATTCTAAGGTAGATGATGTTAAAATATAGGGGGAGTACTGGTCAATTTTTTTTTTCTCCTTTCCTCTTTGCTTGCTTACAGCCTTTGATAGAGTCTGGAAAATAAGTCGGAATGGACACCAAGACTGCAGCTCCCATAAGACATATTATGTACATATTATTTTACATTTATTTAATAAAAAGTAAAAGTATTTCAAGTCACACCACAAAATTCTTAATTTCCAGTTTTTAGAGGGAAACAATTTATTTTGAATAATTTAAAAATATGTATGGAAATTGTCAGTATTCTTAGGAAGGGAGAAAGAAGAGCTGAGGAGTAAAAAGAGCAGAGGTTTCATTACTTCATAGGAAAGCTTTTCAATAAAAAATTCTCCATTGGAATGAAGGATTTTAAGGAGCTTGTATTTAGTCCTGTGGGGACTCAACTTTTAGGGCTCTGTAGGAATTAATCTCTACCATTCCTTGTACTTCTTAATTGATGTCTTTGCATGGATTTATGCTTTTGATGCTATTTAGTTTGGCACTGCTTGCACTGTGTTGTCCTGAGCTGGAAGACAGCTGTCCTTATTTTAGTTCCATAAAAACTGAATTTGAGAGGAGTGGGTTGCAAATGCTGTATTCCTGACTCTATACCCCAGAGTTCACTTCTTGTATTCTAAATGTCATAAATTTCATAGATATCCTCAAATGATTAATGTCTTCTGTTATGCTGAAAGGTGACATATATTAAGAAGCAGAGAACACTGGTGGGTTAGAGCCATCTGTGCAGATTCCAATACTAGGGTGTGTGAGGGCAACTTCTGCATCGTTGTTGGTTACCTATTACCATTACTGTGTGCACCAGCATTTTTCAGCAGCAGAGACCATGGTGATACACTGGCTGCACATCAAGATGTTGAACCTCATTGTGGGAGTCCAGTAGATAACCATTTTAATAAGAATAATCCCCTTCCAGGAATATTTCATAGACTTGTGCCCTTACTGATGGGGGTTATCTGCCCTACATCTGTACTGAGTGCTAATTCTGACACGAACTATTTCTGTAGATAACTAAAGTAATTTCTCTTTCCTAAAGAAAAGTTTCTGCATTGTTCATCCTATTCCATGCTGTCTATGCTATCCTGTCATAAATAATCTTAAGCTCCTCATGGTAGGTCTAATATGTTTAAAGGCTTCCAAAACCCACTGTGATTATCTAATCTAACCTCTTTCATAATGAAACTGTAGGACCTGGCAGTATTCATTCCTGTTGAAACCTAGACGGCTTCATTTGAACTAGAGGACAGCTTTTGAAAAAAAACGGCGACCCATGTTGAACAAAAGCCTTTCCACATTTCTTAGAAACCTAATCATTAATTACTTTCAGATGTTATCCACTTTCTAGGCTGAAATTGTCTGGTTTCAGTTTCTAGCCATTGAAGTGTGTTAGCCCACATCTGCTTGAGTGAGGTGCTCTGCTCTCTGTGTATCCACATACAGGTTGTGATCAACTCACCTCTTTGCTTCTCTTTGAGATAAATACACTTAGCGCTTGGAGACTTTTGGTCTGTACATATTTTTCATCCTCCAGTGATTCTCTGCTCCTTTGGTAACTCCTTTTCAACATTTTTCTTGATCTGAGGATATAAGACTTGACATGACAGCAATCATACTTGTGTTAGGTAGGTGTGCTCTTATTTGGTATTCACCTACTTTTACATCTAAAGGGTTGTGCTATTCTATTGGATGGAGCATCATATTAAAAGCTCACATTCAGCCTATTAGTCGCTGTAGCTCTTTAATCTTTTAGAATCACTATCTAACAGAAGAGACTATAGTAGCATGGAGGATTTTTGCTGTTACCATGCCTGACTTTACATTTGGCCTTGTTGAAATGAACTAAAAGCTGAAATAAAATCTTCATGCCTCCAGAATATCATCATATCCAGGTCCCTGCCTTCCAGGAGACTGATAATGATGTTAAGTAGCAGAGAACAAAGAATATATACCAAGAAAAGGTCTCTAGAAGCACAACTGAAAATAAGCTGCTTAGCAAAAACTTCCTGCTCTTAGTGACATTCTGAGACATGAATTCCATGATTGTTTCCTAACATTTTAGTTGTCTAATTGAGACCTCCAATAGCAGCCAGTCCATCGCCTTGCTGACCCCTGTACGCACTGCAGTAACATTGCGGTCTTTCACACAGTTGCTACATTGACATTTTGCAGACTGTGTGCCTAGGTGTTTGATGCTGTATCCAAAGCATATAATTCACTTTCACTTTAGATTTCCTTTCCACCAGCTCGAAGCAAGGTTTATTTTTGCATGGAAAGGACTACCAAAACAAGTTACAAGTGTGTTAAAACACAAAAATTGCAACTAGCAGAGCTGAGAGGCAGAAGAGGTACCAGTGTGCTGTTCCAGAAGGTTTAGTTGCAGAACTAGACTTACTCCAAGTAAAAAATAAGCATTTTTCTCTTGAACAACCTAGTCTTTGATTTATCTTAATGGTGATCTATAATCACTTGTGTGCTTGAAAGCAGAGTACAGATTACGTAGCTAGCATCTGCTAGCTGTCTGCTACATTCATTTTTCAGATCAAGTGTTCAAAGTAATACTTTCATTTCTTAATAAATTAAATCCAAGAAACAGCAATAATTCCCCCCAGTAAACTGTGACTGATGTTAAAGAAAGATCCTACTTTTGGAAGTTTCAGTGTATTTTGTTCTCATGTTGTTATTCTTAGTTATTATACACTGAGAGAGGAAAAATGCAATGTGAACTACTATCAGAAAGATGCTCCAAGGATAATGTTCAGGTTGAATGGATCATCTGACAAAGGACATGACACTGACCATTTCTTTCCTCCTGTGACAATGCTGTCAGGAACATGGTGTGATTCTTAGGGATGGTGCTGAGCAGAGCCAAGAGCTGGACTCGATGACGCTTGTGGGTCCCTTCTAACTCAAAATATTTCAGGATTCTGTGTTTGGTGAGAGAGAAGGCTAAGGAGTGAGCAGGA
Source organism: Rhadina sibilatrix (assembly GCA_013400275.1). NCBI lineage: Eukaryota > Metazoa > Chordata > Aves > Passeriformes > Phylloscopidae > Rhadina > Rhadina sibilatrix. Next base: position 122,413 of record VWYO01025884.1, read on the forward strand.
AAGACAAATGGAGGGAACTCAAAAGTAAAAGAAAATTGCCTGGTGTAGCCTTTAGTCTGCACAAAACAATGATGGCTTAGCTTATGTTTCTTTGAATATAGACATATTTTTATCCAGATATGCTCGTAATCATGGCTAGATGACTCCTTCTGCTGATGATGACTGCTGATGAATGACTGTATCTACTGATGGAGTCCATTCCTAACTAATCACCACGGACTTTTATAAAGCCACATAACACACGAAAAATCAAAATAAAGCAGAAGGAACAGACAAAGAAATCCAGAAGACATTGGACATTTACTGGAAAACAGTAAATGCCTTTTCTGAGGCTTTCTAAGCTCTAGTTTTATAGAAATGACAGCTAAAATAGCTGTTTATCATTGCACTATATCCAGAGAGAAATGGGAGGTTTTTTGAGCTTTAGAAACATAAAAACAGCAGTTCTGTCAGGTAAAGACTGTAATTGAGTATATTATAATGTATACAAAATTGTTACAGACCTATGTTTTTCTCCACTCTGAAGTCATTCTTCATACCATTGTCAGGGTACGTCTGTATTGCAGTATCCACCAGGGTGTATGGTACCTTCATGCTTGCAAGGAGCCTGCATGGGGTGCTCTATCCCTTTTGTAGTTAGCTTCTCACTTTTGTTTCTTTGGGTACTGGTTTGTTGAGAAAGCTGAGACAAAACTTTCATGTTCTGTGTGCCTCACTGCCTGCTAAATTGTAAGATATTTCATGTTTTCTGAACAAAAGGTGTTTCTGATCATTCTCACCAATATTGACTGGTTGGTATCTGAATCAGGACAAGTGGTACCTAGGATGCTTAGAAAAATCAAGCAAGATATTGGGGAGGATATTAAATTAGTGATTTCTGAAGGCAAAATAGGACATTAGGAAAAAGACTGGATATAGTAGATTGAGAGTGAAAATAAAGACGAGGGTTTCATGGTGCTACTTACCATGTGCATGGTGTATGCAGTGTACATTTCAATGTTACATGTTTAATTCCAGTGTGACCAGGGTGTCTTCTGTTGGAAACAGATCTGTGATGTGTGCTCATATCCTTTAGCTGGGCAACACTCAAATGAAAGAGAGGATCCAAGTCCAGCTGTAGACTGACGTAGCTGTCAGTATGCTGGCTTTGAATTTCCTAGTGGAAGAAACTGGAGTTCTGCAAAGTGGTCATAGCTTGGGGTCTTAGCCTCAAAGATGTCACTGCCTTTGTGACTTCATGAGTGTAGGTACAGTAATGCTGTTAGACCATGACTCCACAGAATCTGTGAGAATGAGCTTTTCTCCACTTATGGAATTAAAGCACAGAGGATTTTCTGTCCTTGAACAAGTCATTATGAAGTGTCCTTATCATCTCCATGGCTAGTCCTCAGTGTGCAACAGAAATGAGAGGTGTTTTGTGTGGATGTTTTCTTGCTTTCCAGAAACGCCTGAGAGAATTCAATGCTGTGACCTGTTTTGTTGTATACATTCATTAATTTACTATTGTTTCTTCAAAGACTAATTGTGATTATTGGTCTTTAGTTTTCTTTCCCAGCTGTATATTTTTTCCCAGGAGCCCAAAAGGCCTTCTTCTGGCAGAAGACAGAACAGAGTATTTTTTCCCTTTTTTAAAATTCACAGTATGGTTTCCTAGACTGGATAATTTTTTTCTCTAGTTATTTTATAATTATTTAGTTTTTAAGCATTGGCTTTTTCTGAGTTGCTGCTAGTCAGACTGCTGGTCTGCATGAAGGAATTTTGTATTCCGTGATGTAGAAAATAGCGCAACGTCACTGGAGGAATGGAGGGAATATGCTAAAACCAGAGAACTGTTACTAGCATTAGTTTAGAGTGTACCATCAGGATCAAATCCTGTGGAAGTAACCTGCAGAAGAAGGGTCAGATTTTGTAACCTAGGGAGAAATGTTGCCTGTCCATGGAGAGAGTCTCAGATTGATGGCTGAATACATAGAATGGAGAGAAGCAAAGCCATAGATTGGGCTGAATAGAGCTTGTTTTCACTGTTGCCTTGAGTTTCTCATTTCTCCAGCATATATTGTTTCCTTCCAGTTTACCTTATGGAAATGGCTGTTTACCAAGCTGCAGTTTCAGTTTTTGGTTTGATTTTGCAGCAGTTTTTTCTTTTAGCCTGTTGTTTCCTCTTTGGACTGTCAGAATATAGCTTTAAGGGTATTTTCCCAAGTGCCAGATTTTTTTTCATCAAAGTAGTCTCTTTCCAGGGTTAAGTGCCTTTCCTCTACACAATGCTTTTATTCATTTTTTTTTTTTAATGTGTTTCTCCATTGATGCTGTCTGTACCTTCTGCCTGTTGTGGGAAACATCTAACTAACCCTTTGAGAGGGCCTCCCATGCATAACAATTAGCTGTGAGTTGAAATCTGGGGCTAGCACGTGTCTGAACTCCTTACCAAAGAGGGACAAAGACCAAACATTCCATGGATTAACACTGCACATGTGTCCTGAGGTTTTTAAACCACCATGAGGATGCACATTTGAACTTTGCCTCTACCAGGCTTTCCAGTATACTTTCATGCTGCTGCTGCTGAAGAGTGCCTTTCCCACAGCTGCATTTGCTGAACTCATACGACACCAGGGCTCTGATCCTTGGCACGGAAATGGTGCACTGAGGCAGTTCTTTATGTATGGTGAGGCGAGGACCATCTGAACTGTGCTGGCTGAAAGGAATGATTATCCAGCTGTCTATGAACCCCCAGATGGCCTCCAGGGTATTGGAGCTCAGAGAATAAGCACTACAAACAGAAAATAGAAACTTGGCAATTGTAAAATGACACTGGAGAGGAAAATAAATTTAATGTTGTGGTCTCAGCTATACTTCTACTGTTAAAGAAATGGATTAAAAACTGCCTTAAGGAAAAACTTGGCATGCTCCGTACAAACCCTTGAGACATCCTGGGCTCAAAAGCCATGTAACGTGTTGTAAAAGTTTTGTATGAGGGTGGTAGAGGGATTTTAGAATAGATGCTGGGTAAGAGGTTAGCTATCAGTGACAAACCTGTTAGGATATAGACAGCAAGAATGCCATGCATCCTGGATCAGAAAAATCAAATTTCTTTTGTCAGATTAATTCATGTTTTAAGGAAAGATAAATATCTTTCACATAAAAGAAAATTTGAACCCTTCTTTTCAAAACGCTCTTTGAAAAGAACTAAAAAATTTAAGATAATGATATAAATTATATCCTTCTAAAGTTCAAATTCGGTAGGAGTATATTTTTACTTTTTTTTGTTTCAGAGGGAGAGATCAGGGAGGCCCTGTGGATCAATATAATCAATGTGAATAATTAATCCAGTTAGCATACCAACCATAGGGTCTCTGAGCACAAGCTGCTTGTAATTCAGCAGCTACCATGACTTGGCTTGTCTTGGAATGTGTTTAGACACAGCAGTGTGGATTCTGTAGATTCATTTTGCACAGGAGGCAGAATGTACTGGCACTGTACATATGCGTGACATAATAAGGGGGCAAGGCTGAACCCTTTTATTCCCTAAAAAAGAATTTGAAACTTAATGTATTCTTTGAACAAGTATTTCACTGATCCAATAGAGCACCCTCCCATTTTGTTCAGTGTTTATTGGAAATAAATGCTTGATAGCACAAACCGCACAAGATACATGGGGGATAGGGGGCCCTGGAGGGGGATCATAGGTTAATGCTTGAGAAGTCAGTAATACTGGTGTGGCCATGGGTTCCCTCCTCTCCCCTTTACCTGCTCAAGCACTAACCACTAGTGATGGTTGTGGTGGATGCATCTGGCTTAGAAATAAGGACGCCATAGTTAGTGACACGGTGCCGGAGAATCCCAGCTAGCCCTCCCCACCCGCTGAGAGCGGCTGCCCCCAGGCACGGCTTTGGCCAGCGCCCGGGCGGGCGGCCCCGAGCCGGGCGGCGGCCCCGAGCCGGCCGGGCTGCTCCTGCCCTCAGCGGCAGC
>VWYO01025884.1:126408-196157 GCA_013400275.1 Rhadina sibilatrix
TCACTGGGGGTTCGTGGAATAGAGGAATTCCCAGGATGGGTTTAGGCAGGAGGTTGGGACAACAAGGACTGACAGGGAACCTTCCAGAAGCAAGGGCAGGGAATAGGCATTGACATTATGTAAATGAGGTAACAGATGGGTCTAGGGAGTGATGGACAGCTGGGCAAGAGAAGAGAAAACTTGGGGTGAAACCATCCACCCAAAGGCAAGAATAGGAACAAACCATTCAAAAGGGTTTAGAAAAATATGCACAAAGAAAAACACACCACCACAGTTAAGGGCCTTGAATCTTGCTCAACAGCTAAGGGCCGCAAGTCTTCTTCAACATCTAAGGGCTAGCTGAGCATTCACCATTCCAAAACACAGCTGGTATGCAAATATGTCTCTTAGTTAATTATCTCACTCCATATACATAGAATAAAGCCAAGGCCCACTGAGCACTCCAGCATGGCAGCAGGTGCACACCAGGATCTCCCCATGAGCAGGGATGATTCTCAAGGCTGCTTCTTAAGTCTGCAAGGTTCTTTGCTACAATAGATTCTCAGTAAGTGATTGATAGTGTGATTAACTTTAAAATCTTAGGTAAGTGATATAAAGGATTGATTTTACACATACAATCCTTTAAATATAAACCATTGACCAAGCCTGGGACTAAGTCTGAATCCAGCAGCACAAGACTTCTTGCTTTAGACCACAAAGAGGTCCTTTCTGAACCTCATGATTCAACGAGAGGGTTTCCCTGGCAGTACCGAACCTGTTCCCTATGCAGTACACTTGAGTATTCAAGTGTACCCTACCACTGAATTTTGTTAAACCACTGTCACATTTGCTATCAAACCTTGTTAAATCACTGGTTTATATCAATAAACATAATGCTACTTCTCTAATACAAATGAAGTGCGTCACCCCATCCATGAAAACTTGAACATCTGTGAACAATGATATATAATTTTGGTGGGACTTACAGTACTTTGCATGGCATGATGTGAATAGACATGTAAAAGGATTTATAAGTAAAGAATTGCTAAGTAATTGTGGAGAAGAACACATTACAGTTCTTTAAATAGTAGTAAAACATGACTGAACAAGATTAATAATATGTGCTACTGCATTTGTGTCTGAATAGTCTCTGACACTGAGGACTCGTGTCCTTACTCATGTCCTTCCCAGTATAGGACTAATGCTTTATATCTAAACCACTTGAAGACAAGAGTAATAATACTATGTATAAATCACCTGTTATTTGGATTAAAGCAAGTCTTGCCCTAACTCTAAGTCTCACATTTCTATTTGTGGACTGATTTATGTCTTTTTGAATGCCCTCTTTAATGAGTTATTTGTTTTCCTTTCCTCATCTTTCCTTTCCTCTCTGAAATCTCCCTCCCTGCTTTGAAGTATTGTGTAATTCTTGTAAGAGCTCTGAGATGACAGAACACATAATCCTACAGAAACAGGGATTGCTACTGATACAGGTGATTGATTCTTTTTGTAATTTTCTTATTTGCTTTACCACATGCCTGTCTAAATGATCTGTTGTTCTGAGGACATATTTGTATAGTTCAAATTAATACTCATAAATAAAATCCCTTGCTTATGTCCAAAACTATTGGTCCTTGTAACATCAAATGGTTGTATATGTTTTAAGTTTCACTTTTAGAACTCTTGTTATTGCACAAAAAGTTAAGAACTTCAACCTTTTGCGACCATATTTATGTCTTTTATGCTACAAAGGAAAGCCTAAGGATGGCTCAGGGGCATCTCAAGAAAATACTTCACCATTCTTATAACTTTCTAAAAATTAAAACAATATTCTCTTGATATGTAAAACCAGTGTTTTGTGATTTAGGGAGAGAAGAAAGAATTCTTAAGCCACGGGTCTGAACCTTTGGGGCCAGGCAGTGAGGCCTTTTCAGGCCTTTCCTCTGTTCTGTGTATCTGTAATAAGGTACTTAACATTCCTCTATGTGTTTAAAGGAGAAAGCTTTGTTCTCTCATCTATCTATTTTCAAGTAAGTTACATAGAGTTTTCAGGAATAGCATCTTTCTGCCTCGTGTCAAAGTCTCTGTGGGATGAAAGTGAAGGCTTTCTAAAGAACAGTTATTACTGAAGCATCTTATAAGAATGTCAGAACAAAAGGCACCTTCTTCATTTCCTGTTATTAGTTAGGCCTACATTAAAACCTTTTCTGCTTTCATAGTGCTAGGAGTCTAGACTCACAATCATGCTTGATTGTGTCTACAGTGAACAGGTCTTTGTCCTACCACACTCAAAAATGTACCATTATCTTTTCCTCCTCAATTAAGAAATGCAACCAAAGAAACCTAAAATTCTATTCATAAAATGAATATGGGACCTCTTTTCTCCATCACTATCTCATAAGTGAAAAAAAATAAAAGAATCATGCCCTATGACAAAATTTCTTTAAAGTAGGGCAGGCAGATCTGATGTTTCTGTTGTTTTCATTTGCTTCTGTCACCTGTCTTCCTGGGGCTCCATCAGTCTCTTAAAAAGCAAACTGTTCTACCTGTCAGTTTTCATGAGAAAACACAAACACATCAGAAAATAAGCTTTAAAAAAATGCTTGCCTGTGATTTGTTCATTTTCACACTAGACTTGAGCTACACCTTATTACTTTCTATACATGCTGGTTTTCCATTCAGCTTGGGATTAAAAAAAATACATATTTGTTTTGGGTTTGAGTGTCACTACATACCCTGCGGTGCTGTAAATATGAAACTTAAGTAAGAGAAACTCAGGTTTCTGCGCAAAAATAATGATAGCTGAGCCTCCAAAGTCCCAATTTCTGTGTTTAATATGAACCCCTGCCACCCTGGTCTCCTGGAGGGAGGGAAGTAGTTTTAAAAGCATCAGTTTGCTTACTTCTAAGTATAGAATTGTTTGCTTACTTTGCTATAATTATGTCAGCACTTCCACTGCCAACTTTTTATTTTCATAGGTATATTAGACTCTAGAAGTTATTCTGACTGAACCTTTTAATTTAATGCTGATCCATACACTGCTGTGCTGCAAGCTGAAGTTATTACACAGGAGCCAAGAAAGAAGGAAAGGAAGCAGTACTTAATACTGTATGCTATCAATTACTGTTCCTGTGATTAAAAGAAACAGAACCCCAAAATCCACTTGCACAAAGGCAGCTTCTTCTCCATAGCTGTAGGAGTGCTGAATGTGGCACACATGCTTAACCTTTGGAAAGCAGAGCCTACACATGTCCCAGTGCAGGTAATTCTGTCTCCACAGTTCCAGTATATAATTTGTGCATCACAGATCATTTTAATCATTCTTTGTGCAAAGGAAGGTGTTTGTCATTCACCTGCATTTACTGCAGCCTTTCCTAAAATTTTTAACCTCAGTAAATTGTATGTCATTTCCTCTGGACCCTCTCTCTGCACTCTCTGGCCCTCACTGCTCTGGGCAGCCTTCTTTGCCAGCCTGCCTTCCCCCAGATGAAATTGGGCAGGGGGGAAAGTTCAGAAAGTAATGTCAACAGTTTCTCTGCAAAGGAGCCTGAACCTGGCTCTGCACTTCTCCCTGAGACCTGAGAAAGAACACATTACTCCATAATACTGAGTATTTCTTTGGCATTTCATGAGTGTGGGAGCAGAAGCCCTACTGAGATGGAAAGACCATATGTGTCTGGTGCAGTGTAGTAAATCACCTGTGCTGGTTATAGTCCATTTAATAGGGAAAAAGAAAAGAAAAGAAAAAAGTTAAAAATAGCAAATAACTTTAACCTGTATTATTATTTGGGTATGAACTTACTCTCTACACAGTTTTTGCTCTGAGTTCCAGCCAAGCCTGACCTGCCAAAGAAATACAATATTAAATAACAGATACAAATGGACCTATTAGTCCATGAAAGGGTGATCAAGAGAGGCAATGAGTGGGTGTCACAGAGTTTATGTGCCTCCTGTGTGGCTAAATGGACAGGTTTCCAGCTACAGAGAATATAACTTAGGGCAGGGAGATAAGTGATCACTGCTCACAACTTCTCTCCATGCCAAACAATACCTTGGGTGTTTCATGGCAAAGACACATTGAGGGAAAGGTGAACAGAATGGTTTGCTGGGATCTGTTTTCCCAAGCTTACAGGTGCAAAGGAGAAAAAGCAGGGATGTTTTGTAGGAGGTAAAAAACCAAAGACAACACTAATACAGACAAATGGTAGCTATCATTGAGATAATTTCCAAAACAGCAATTTAGATTGAAAGAAAAGGCAGAGAAGAAACAAGTGCTTTAGATTCAAATTGATCCTTCTATTGATCAGACTGATACCCCAGTCAGCCAAGAAGTCAGGAAAACAGACTTTAAGACCTGGGGATTTGTCTTAAGGTAAAACGTGAGGAAGACAAAGAGAATTTCTTGAAATGCTGAAAATTTCAATAAAAATTAAATATTTGCTTGTTCATCCAGAAAAAGTGCCAGGTGTATTTCTAAATTTAAATGTTAAAAAAACCCCAAACAATCCTTTTATCTGGCTTAGTAATAACTCTAGTTAGCTTTTTTACTCAAATTGCCCATTTTATTAGAATGTAATTATACTGACTTCTGACACTTTGGTTACCAACAGCACCAAAGGAGATGTTTTTTGTCATTTATCTTTATTTAAAAGGGTATTTAAGTAACTACTTCCTTTACCCTGAAAATAAGGCAGGTAACTTTCTTACATAATATAAATTTCTAACATAACATATATTTCTAATATAATACAAAATAAGGCTATTATAACTTAATCTGGGTTTATAATATATGTCACCATGTATTTAGAAGTATGAAATTCAAACTAATCAGAAATTTACAAAGGAATTATCAAGGCATTTATAAAGAATTATCATAATTTAACAATAGGAGCCTGGAAATAGGAATTAATTCATAGTATCAACAATGTTGATCACGTTATATAGTTGTTTTTTTTTAAATATCTGTATATTTTGTATTTATAATTCTGAAAGGATCCAATGTTTATGTTCATGTAATTGGTAAAAAAAAATCAGAAATAAAATCCAGGTGATACACGCTTTTTAATAAATTAGAATTTTTAACTGTCTTGCTCTCATAACCTCAATATTAAATTTCTATAAATATGTGCAATATCAGATCAGTGGCTGCATACACTTAAATGACAAATTTAGCAACAATATTTACAATAAGACTGAACAGAAAGCTGTTCAGGAGCTCAGTGAATGTGAGTTGTTCTATATTCCTTTTCAATATCCAAACACAGTAATCTTCACTAAAATATTACTCAAGACCCACATATCCACTAGTATAGCATGCAGTATATAATGATTTGCAAAGAAATTTTGACAAGGGAAGCATTTCTTGTACTCTCTGTGAAAATGTGATATAATTTCATTCCACTACAGTTTTGACAAAAAAGATACAAAACCTTTGCAAATCCTTTGTATTAAATACTGTAGGAGTCATATTTGCAGGAAATTGTCAAATATTTATTAAAGAATAGGTGGTTTTCTGTTCACGAGGGATACCTTAATATGACAGCCTGTCAGAGAGCTATTGTAATGATGGTTGCAGTAAGATTGTGTAGAATTTGGTTAACACTGGTATTGTCTCAAAAAAGGAGAGAAGAAGTATCTGGTCATGTAGTTTAACACAGCAAGCTATTATCTGTACTAATTGAACTAAAAAATAAAAAAGGCTGAGAAGTGCTAATGGGCTGAAAAATCTGTGTTTTAGATATATTTCATTTTAGACCCAATTAAGTTTGTGATTTTCAATTGTGTTTTGGTGTCCCATTGATTGAAATCGTGGACCAATACTTTTTCACTATATAGGAACTCAGGAATCTTAACTGGATGCAATTTTTATATAGTCTTATATATATGCTAAAATTGCTTACAGATTTCTACTTTCCTGAATGTGTAGAAGAAAAAAAGATTAATCACAGATGTTGTTTTTTTATTTTAAGCTTCCATCCACCCTATGAAAAAGATGATGTTTCCTAGGTGTTTTTTTAAAGTCTTACTGCAATTCCCTTTATCTGATTTGTTTAAGCAGAAAACTTCAGTCTTACTCACATCTCATTTTTTTTTCACCACTGCTTTAGGTAACTAAAGGTCATTATTTTCTTATTAAAAACCCAAAAGCATTTTAACTTTTTTTAGCTCCTTCTGAGGAAATTTTGGCATATCCCTTGTTTTTAATGAATTGACTGATTGGTCCCAAGCTTCAGTTACTACTTCTGAGTTTAGCAATGCACTTTTATTGGAATGCAAAATGTTTTCTATGACATTTCATTTTCCTGTGCTGATACCAATTATTTTTATTTCACCTATTGGCTGCTAGAAGAATACTCAGTGTGATCCTGGCTGTGATACATTGACAAAGATCAGACAGGCATTTAGGGAAAATAACAGAAAGCTTTAGTTACTACCAGTTATTCCTTGGGGATGCCATTAAAATGATTGATGACAAAGCACAGCCAGAACTCAGCAAAAGTTTTGGTGGATTCTATAAGAGGTCTGTGGTGTATTCAACACGCATGCACCAGAGCTACCTTCTAGAGGATCCTGTGGATTTAACATGGCCATACTCACTGCTCTACAGAGTTTCCACCTTCCACAGTGTGCAGTGGAATCTACTCCCAGCACAGGGCAGCTTGCTGGGATTTCTTGCCCTCTCCTCTTTTGCAAATGTTTGGTGGGACACAGGCAAGAAAATAGAGGGGATGGAGCATGAGGAGATTCCTGAGGTTTGGTTTAGAGGCAGGTAGGCTGGCTAGTTGTCTAGAGTCTATGCACCCTTGTGTAGGGTGGTGGAAGATACCATTTCTCAGGAAAGAATAATTAGAATTAATTGCATTATAAAATAAAGAAGTATAAGGGAATCATTATATTTTTGGAATCAATATGACAGAAGTAACATTCATATACATATGTGCACAAAGAGCTGATTATGTATTTTTATTATACTAGTAGCTGTTATATAAACAGCACTCAATCATCATACAGCTAATTCAAAGATATAAGCAGAAACAAAATCTGGTCAATTAATTGAGGTGAAAAATCCTAACAATGACAAAAAATCCAGAGGCTGGATCGTGAATTATGAAACTGATAATGAATAAAAATATTTCCAGTATCAAAAAAAAATTCCAGTATCAAAAAACTTGCAATTGCTTTTGTTTATGTGTTTATTTTTAATTCCTCATTTGTTTTTCAGGCTGACTATTTTTAACATTGAGTACTTGAGGATATAATGGGATCTTTATACACACAGCAATTATCTAATTCTTTTTTATTTTGAAGTTGAGATAAAAGCAATGAATTAACAAACCTGAAAGTAGCTGGACTTATAAAATGCTTGAGTTTTTACAGAAGTAAGTGAGACTGATTGCATGGAATTGTTTAAAAATATGTACATTGAAGTTGATAGTGTTTTTCAAAATAATAGTTTATAACTGAAATCTCTGGGGAATCTAGTTGAGAAATCTATGTCTTTTATTATTAATTATATGAGTTGAAGATTATAATAAAAATCTGAAGTAAAAAGGGAAGTAGAATTATTTTCTGTGGATTTCAAATAAATTGTTCTGATTTTTCTTTGTGAGTGCAATGAATATGATGTCTTTATTACTTAATAGAGTATGAGGAGGTAGATAGAATTCCAAATAGATCTTGAACAAAAAAATCATTCCTATTATGTATTTCATACAATGACAGTGAACCTTACACATCATTTATGACAATAAGGTATTGACTCAGATTAATTTAAGGATTTGTAGCATAGTATTTATTTTCTAAATTTACTCTCTTCAGTCTTGGGTTCTTCATGTTTCATGAATAGTTACAAGGAGACAAAGTATTATTCCATCATTTATTGTGCTGGTGTCATAATTCCCTTTGATTGAAATGCTTTAAAACAAAGTACAGCATAGTACAGAGGACTTTGTTAAAAGCAAATGAAAGATTATGATTTAGGCTCATGATTTCTAGGGGGAACATTATTTAGAGGTTGAAAGACACATCTTCTCTGAATACTGGTGGTAGCAGGACTCTCAGAAGTCATGTAAATTTAGTTAAACATGAAGTTCCATTTCAGAGTATAGCCTTTGTAAAAAACACTATCTTTGCTTCCTGTGTATTATTTTAAGAATCTACATTCACTATTAAGACCCTTGACACCAAAAATTTCCTGGTGTTTTGATTTCTGTCAAGATTCCTCCAGGGCATGTAAATGTATGCTTCTGGGCACACCTGAAAGCATATATATTTTGTCTTCTTTGAGCTGAAGCCTATACCCTGTTGGGAATCTGTGTAGAAATTTCTGTGTCCATTTCGTGTTTACGTTCCAGTTGTGTAGGCACACATGGAGCATGTTTACTGCAGTGGAAAATGAAAAAGTGAAAGTAAAGGAAATGATTTTTTTTCTTCCTGTATTTTGATAAAGTGTCCTTCTTCCCCATCATGTACTATACCAATTAGTATTCTGGGCAAAGGTGGGAGAGATCTGATTTTGCTTCCATCGTGAGTCTGAAGAAATAACACAATGAATTCACCAGAAAACAATATTTTAATATGGGGAAATCTTTCAATTTTTTTTTTTTTCAGGACACATTCTCTGTAAAAATGGTTGAACATTCATTGGGCCAAGACAGGAGACAGAGCAAACAAACAAAAAAGTGAAGTTATGGCTTAGCATTTCTAGCTTTGGCTCTAATTAAAACATGATATAAGCTACACAAGCAGGAGGCTACAACCACTGTCTTTTTCTTCCTTTATCCCTAAACTATACAGAGGAGTAAGCCTGACTGCTAGGCAGTTGGATAAAATATTTTCTGGTTAAATTCTTTGAGAAAGAGATTGGATGCATAGCTCCAGGGGGAGTGCTTATGTATTCCTGTCTTTTTCCTTCTACAGCCTCTGGGACAAGCAGAAGTTTATCTTTGGCAGACCATCTTGGTTACTATGGGGTCCTCCCTGGCTCTTGAGCTTTGTCTTTCTTGACAAATATTTCCCATACACAGGAAGATTTCAAAATCCTAGCAGATCCTGTCTTCACCTTAACATTGCCATGAAGCACTACTTTGGATGGGAGTTCTAATTGCTGCTTGTTTTCTCACCCTTTTTCTTTCTTGCCCTGTACTGACACATCAGGCTCCTAATACCTTGCAAATATACTCACTAGGTAACAGAGAAGGAATGTCGGTCATATGATCCAAGAGTTCAGCACTGTGTGTCCCAAGTCAGTGATGAATTTACATCCAGTCTTGTTGGACACTTTCTTACCTTGGATATTAAAGAGAGTATTTAGATGTGGCAAAATGGAATTAATGCTTCCCTGTTGATCAGTATTCCATGGGATTTTCCATGATGTAATAGATTTATGTCTGAACTACTTGGAAAACAAGACTGAAGTACTTGTCTCATGTTTGGGCAAGTACTTTGTGGGGGCATACACAAACTTTGGAAGGCTATTAATTCCCAGTTTTCTTCAAATACAGCTCTAATTGGTTGCCCACATCTCTGTTATTAAAAATAGCATGCCAGTCTCATCTGGTGAAAAGCAGTAATACAGCTTTAATACAGATAGAAACTTGGCAAACTGGATGAATAAGTGGTTGATAAAAGGCAGATTTACACTGAATGCAACCAGATTATGTTTTTTTACTAGGAGATAATTTGTAAAAAGATGCAAGATGACTAGGCAGATGTGCAGGGTTTTTCAAGTAATCATTTGTCAGAATTGACCTTTCCTTGGAAATACCTACAATTATTAGTTGATTCAGGAAAGTATCACATCAGGAACGAAAAATTTTGCCTGTCAGTGAGTGTGGTTTTGCTGTAGCAAAGACTTCACAGCTGTCAAGGTCCTTCAGACTGTCACATTGTTATTGGAAATGCACACAGGACTAAGAACTCCAAGCAACTTTTCTGAATCAGTGCTGCAGTGACGTAAGTGGAAGATTTCTTTCCTGCATGTTCCAAGTAAGACACTCAAGTATAAAATGTCTTGGATGCAGTAATGGAAGGGATACAAAGCATTCACAGATGATGCAAAACTGAGAGGATCTGTTGACTCCCTCAGAGGCAGGGAGGCCCTGCAGAGAGCCCTCAACAAGTTAGAGGACTGGATAATCTCCAACCATGCAAAGTTTAACAAGGGCAAGTGCTGGATTCTGCACCTGAGATGAGGCAACCCTGAAGGTACATGCAGACTGGGGAATGAGATGCTGGAAAGAATTGTCAAGGAAAGGGACCTGGGGGTACTGGTTGATGGAAAGTTGAACATGAGTCATGGTGCCCTGGCAGCCAGGAGGGTCAACCCTGTACTGGGGCGCATCAGGCACAACCTCACAGCCAGCCAAGGGAGGGGATTGTCCTGCTCTGCTGTTCACTGGGGCAGCCTCACACAGGGGCAGTTTTGTGTGCCACAATATAAGAAAGACCTTAAACTTTTAGAGAGTGTCCCTACGAGGAGTGGCTGAGACCACTTGGTTTCTCTTCTCTGGTGATCAGTGACAGGACTCAAGGCCTGATGCTGTGTCAGGGGAGGTTTAGGTTGGATATTAGGAAAAGATTCTTCACCCAGAGAGTGGTTGGGCACTGGAAGGCTTCCAGGGAAGTGGTCAGAGCACCAAGCCTGACAGTTCAAAAACATTTGGACAGTACATGGTGTGACTCTTGGGAATGGCCCTGTGCTGGGTTATAAATTTGACTTGATCCTTGTGGATCCCTTCCAACTCAGAATATTCTGTTATTCTGAGACAAAGTGAAAGAAACCAGCAAAACCCCCCATTGTTTCCTTTGCCCAGGAAGGAAGCCTTTATGGGAAAATCCCTATAGAGGGCATCCAAGTCCATTTGGCTTTAAACTAGAGCTCCATTGCAGTATGTGTACAGCACCATATTATTCCTATTGCTCCAGAGAACTGATCCACTGGTGCTGGAGTAAACCTCACTGTTCAATTCCAGAATTCTTCAATTTCACATCATGGAAGCCCTCTTCCTTAATACCCTGTTTGCACAGGAGAGGAAGGCTCTAGCTCTCTCTTTTCTGCAACAATATTTTTATGAGTATAGCTTTACCAGATTTGTGTATGTGTGGTAAACCAAGTTTTGCACTATAGCACAGGATCTGGATTTTCAAAATCTGTAGTCTGTGTCTTTGACCATATGATTTTGATTCACAGCCATCTCTGTTAGAAATAGTCAGTTAGAAAGGGATGAACTTGAAATGGTGGTCATAATATTTCAACAACAAAAAGTGAGAGCAAATTTATTAATATGTATAAATAACTGAAAGAGAGTTTACATTAAATAAGATTCTCTCCAAATGCAAAGTTATTTAAATTCAATTATCAACAAGGATTGATAGCAATTAATAATTAATAATTGAATTAATTAAAAAAGGATCAAGAAAGCAAATTATAAAGCTAAGTGAGCAATGGCAAAGCAGGCAAAAAAGAGAGGAGTGTTTTAACTAATGAAAAAAATCTATAAAGCCAAAAAAGGAATAAAATACAGTTTAAATGAAAACATCTAAGAGGTAAAAGTCTATGTGTACAATCGATCCTTCATATCACTTAGTTAAGATTTTGAAATTTTTATGCTTTATAAACAATGGTTCTGCATTGATCCACTACTATGAATCTGATTAAAAGCTTTGATATGTAGAAGGTATTGTACTCAATGTGAGATAATTCTGGAGGTAAATAAATCACCTGGATTTTAGTGATTGGCTACAGACTATTTTTTATGATCTGTTTTCTTTCAGTACAAATGAGCAATGTAAAGAGCGAATCAGTGTACATATGTATATACATAAATATGTATGTCTAAATAGCAAATTGATTCAAAATCAGAAGAATGTGACTAGCTATGACTAGCAAAAAAAAAATGGTGACAGGATAGGAATTAAAAGAATTAAACTTCTTTTAAGGAGTTTATATATATGAACATCTATACAACTACAGTGAAAAGAGGAGAGCTTTTTTTATATGCCTATGCTTGTTTCAGGCCTAATAATGACAGCAGTTAGAAGTGAAGAAAACTCTGGAGGGTTTTAACCTAAAATTAAATAATACTATAACTATTATAAATTGAAGGATTCATAAGGAAAAAAACACCAAACAAAAGATATCAGAATAAAGTCCGTAGCTGGTATTTCTGATATTAATATGAATCAAGTTTTATAGTGTATTAGATACAAAATTAATCTTAAGTTTGATGTGAGCAGTTTAATAGGTGAAGATGGTAAAATTGTTAGCAATGTTGTAGAAAATGAAGAAGTGAGCAATAAATATTCCTTTCTTTACTTGGAAGAATAGGGATAATACATTCATATAAAATGCTTTCTGGTTCGTCATTAACTGGAAAGAATAGAATTAACTACAGGCCAACATTTTTAAGTCTCCAGATCCCAGCAGCACACAGTCCAGGTACATCTGTGGCCTACTAGTGAAAACTAATAATATAAATGGAAAACTGGCTATAGTGTAGGCTGCAAAAGTTTGAGAACTGTGCTACTGTTCAAAGAAGGCAAGTTGAAAACTGGACTGCCTAGTCTAACTGGTAACATGCAAAAAGTGATATAAGATTTGATTTTTGAATGTAAGAATAAAATAATGTTTATACAATAATCAAGAAGGGACATGATTTTATGGAAATTGGGACCTATCAAACACATCTAAGTCTTACAGATATGTGTGTTTTATAGATAAAATTACCTATGGAAACACTGAGGTTTCTGTTGCACAGGAAAAGGTGCCGGAGAAAGCAATGAAACATAGCACAAACAAAGCTGAAAGATGAGTAAAAATATAGATAAAATTAGAAAACTTATTTTTAGTGGTTATAACAGTTCACCCCTTGAACAAGGTGGATAGATTATTTATTTTGGTGTGCTGCAGAACCAGATGGTTTTATGTCTTTTCTGAAAAGATACCTCACCCAAGCAAGACTTAGGCTGAATGGCAATTTAAGTAGATGGATTGAATGGCCTGCAGCTCTAAGTCAGAACACCAGTCTCTTCTAGTTGCCAACTGTTGAATGTGCCAATACATTACTTATTTTTCAATTTTACAGCATTTGTCTTGTTGCAAAAATGAACCTTCAGCTTCAAAATATTGAATCTCAACTCCAAAACTTTTGTAAAATTTTGAGACAGCAAAAACAGTACTGAAAAACATATTAGGAAGAGAATTCAAAATAGCAATGGAATAAAAATCAGAGAAAATATCCTAAAAAGTCAGTACAAGATCAGTTATTTGAAGTACAAAAAAAAAAAATGTGGTAGAAGAATAAAATCATGCAGTGTGATGGGCCTGAAGCCCACTTTATTGCTAAGAACATCCCTGCAAAAAGCTAATGTGCTGTGTAATGGCCATAACTGTATTAACAGCTACAAGGAGACCTAAAAATATCTCTTATCTTTGAATTGCTTTGCAACATGGGAGATGTCACCTTGAAGGTAGAAAGAAAACAGCTATTTATTCCAGAAGAGCAGGAAATAAGTCTTGGCTGCAGCTATGCCAAGTGAGCATTTCCCAATTAAGCACAATGCAGTTAAGGTAGAAGGGCTTTGAATAGTTTTGCTGCCAAGAACTCCTAGTGGCCTTGTTCACTTATATTTTTAATGGTTTGACAAACTGAATATCTGCTCTCAAGGGGTTGGTGTGTGTAACTAATGATGATTATAGGGTCAAGCTCAAGAGTGGCAGTGGGAAATCAGTACAGTACTATACAAAGCAATCCCTTCTTGCCCTACATTAAGTGTCAACAGCCCTCAGCCTCAGGAGGGTTTTTGTCCCTTCAAACATATGCATTCATGTCTCTTAAAGAATCACTGCTGGCTACCAGTTGTGCACCACTTGGATTCAAATGGAGATAACTGAGAGGGAGCTGCCATTCATTGCTACTGGAAATGGCACTGGAAATGGTTAGAAAGAAATACCAGAGAATCCTTGTGCAAGCTTCCTCACCACTGGAGCATAGAATTGTCTAAGTATTACAGAAAGTAGAAAAAGGTATCTCTCCTATATTGGCCAATTCACTTTGATCACTATTTTTTTTTTTTCAGTCAAAGTATTTTGTGTTTTTTTCAGTCAAAGTATTTTTCTGTTTTCAGGTATTTTAGAATAACAGTACTGTCTCCTCATTGAAGTGACAGGTAATGAGTTGGCACTTGAAGCTAAAATACTTTTGCAGTACATATACATTTAGCTAGCTGTGCTTGAATTAAGTTTTAATAAAAAGTAAATTTAGAAATAGTTCCCCTTTGGATATTATCACCAGTTGGAATGAGATAATTAAATTAAATTATCATGGACTCCCTTAAGGAAACTGTACTTTCCTTTCAATCATTCTCTTAGATACCATGACTTGACTTTATAACAAAGCAATTACTACAGCGTCTAAAAATGGATTTATTTCTATATAGCATTTTAAATAAAATATTTCAAGTCACATTTAAATTAATAGCAAGAAAATATATCTGAAGAACTTGAATTTGAGAAAGCATATTTCTACTGTGGCTGTTTCTGCTTTGGCAATCTGAGGTTTAACTTAGAGAAATCTTTATGTAAGAAGCAATTTGCTCAAGGTGACGTTTTCTTGTCCAGATACATAGGGGCTTTACTCATTTTCTGAAAGCTTATATTACTTACTGCAATGGTCTAATAAGCTAATGTCCTTGCCATAATCTTCCTTATTGAAAACTGACATTTATATTTGTATGGTTAAATAAAACATGTAATGAGGGAAAACTCAAAATAAGACTGATTATAATTCAAAGAAACATGTCATAGATTTTATCATCTTTAATGACAATGAGAACCCATGTGTAATGATGATGTCAACTACAATCTCAGTTAATTTGATCTCCTTTTATATTAGGCTTGATCATTTAGAACTATTGTAACAAAATGAAACAACAGTGCTGCATATTTCAGAGCGGTAGATCAGAAATGTAGCTGCACTTGGTTATGTTATCAAACCATCATGTTGACTGTTATAACAATTAGGGAATTCCTCAGTAGTATATAAATGCCTGAAATAGAATTTAGGCAATAATAACATAATACTGAAATGGTATGGCACCCTTGGGCACCAATGTAAACATCTGGTCCTTTCAGTTAATGTGACTTTTTAACATCCTATATTTTGTAATGTTAAAACATGTTTTTTTTTTTTAAAAAAAGTATTGATAGGTTTCCAAGCAAGGTTTATTAAAAACACTGGATAAGGTCTTTGAAGCATGTTCCATTCAGCTGTTTGTAAATTAGTGTGTACTGTGCAAACAGCTGCTGAGAGGGTACATGGCACAAAGAGAGGGAACTAGGTTAAGTGGAGGGTACTGAACCTGAGAAACTGATCCATCTCTACCAAGGGAGAGTGGATAACAAGATAAAATGTTTTGGCTTTGTCCCACATTGTGAATCATGCTCAACACATCTTGAAAGGTTCTGACAAGTTTCCAGGAACTTTTTGCTTTCTCTTGGGATTTTCATGTACAAGGTACTGTACATGTAAGTATTATTTAACTATTACTAGTTACAGGTCTTGGTCTTTGTAATGACTTTGCAAGCCTTTACAGATGGCTTTGTCAGACTTTGTCAAAGTTTTCTTTCCCTTGCTTGGAGTTTTGAGGCTTGGTTGGTTGAAGTGGAACAGCACTTTTTTCTAATGGTCTGGTGTATAGACTTGGTTTGTTTTATTTGATGTTATTTTTAAAAAAAATATTTTGGTAGCAGTCATGATTTCTTATGTTCTGGAGACTGAATTATTTAGAGATGCAACCTAGTGATAGAATGTAGGGTAACAGGAGAATGGGATAGGAGCAGAGGTTGTGAAAGTGAGGTGCCCTACATTGTACAGTGTGCACTAAGGAGATGGTAAGAGAGTAAGGTAGGCACCAGCACAGAATATTCTGAGTTGGAAGAGACCCACAAGGACCAGCAAGTCCAGCTCTTAAGTGAATGGCCCATCAAACCTGCAACCTTGGCATTATTAGCACCATGCTCTAAATAACTGAGACAGTCTGAGGGTTTATGAAGCCAGGATTCTGTAAACATATCACCAGGAGACACTTAAAGAGTTGTGGGTCTGGAAATTGACAAAAATCAGTTTTAGGGTAACAAAGATAAACCAAAAGTATCTAAGTGTGTAGAGTCCCTCACTGGAAATATTCAAGAACCGTCTGGACACAATCCTGTGCCAAGTGCTCTGGGATGACCCTGGTCAAGCAGGGAGGTTGGACCAGATGACCCATGGTGGTCCCTTCCAACCTGGCCTATTCTGTGAGTCTGTGATTCTCTGACTGATATATGGTAACTGTGGAAGCTTCTGCATCCATACTTCCTGTGGATAGAGTAGCTATAGTTTCAGAATGCCTGTATTAGTGATTATTAAGACAACTTCTGTAACAGTCATGTTTTTCTGTGATTTGACCTAACTATTGTTATCAGTTGTCCATAATTTTTGCCATTACACTTATGGTGTTTTTCCTTTTTGCTCATTGCAAGATTTTGAGAATACCTGTATGTGTGCATGGCATGATGTAGAGATCTTTGAGTAGCTATAGGAATTTGTTATATATTTACAAAAAAGTTCTGAAGTGTAATACCACATTAAATTTTAATGCTCTTAGACACAACATAGGTGCTACAATTAAGTTCTTGCACAGACACATACATGCTGTACTCTATTGCATGGGTCAGCTAAGTCTGTTATCTTTTACTCCAAATGAAAGCATAAAAGTGGTTTTAAAATGAGACTATTTTCAGTTTTAAATCTCCTTGCACTCATACACTATCCCTAACATCTAATGTCAAGAACCATGGG
Organism: Rhadina sibilatrix; assembly: GCA_013400275.1. Classification (NCBI taxonomy): domain Eukaryota; kingdom Metazoa; phylum Chordata; class Aves; order Passeriformes; family Phylloscopidae; genus Rhadina; species Rhadina sibilatrix. The sequence goes on from VWYO01025884.1 coordinate 143,229, forward strand.
TTTAAATGGGTGATAAGTGGTGGAGAAAAGCTGTAAGAGTCCTGGAGTTGTTTTTATGAAAAGAATCTATTGATAAACAAGGTCCTCAGTAAGGGATAACACAGACTTTTTCCACAAAAGACACTTAAAACAAAAACCAGATTTTGTTGTATGTAACTGAATGATCATATATTTTTCGCCTCTTCTTATGCCTTTCTGAAATCAGTCAGTGGTGTAAAAAGTAACTGCAGTGTAACACAAAGACACACACACACATAAATATATATGTAAATGTGTGCAAGAAACATCTTCTAACAAGCCTTGCTTCTCTAAGAAACTCATTCTTCCTAAGGAATGAAATTAGTCAACTTGCCATAAGAGACACTAGTATAAAAGGTTTAATAAGTCTCTGCTATTTGGTTTATCAGTAAAAAGGCTTTTTTTGTGCAACCAAATATGGCATATATTTAGGGAAGAATGGAGCTCAAATAATGGTCACATCCCGAGTCATCAAGTGCTGAGAGCAATTTATATTTTCAAGCAGTGATATTCTGTCTCTCCTTTGCAGTAAAACTCATTAAGTGATGCAGGACTCATATGATTCATCATGCAGGAACCTTGTATGAGTTCATGCACGTAACCACATCAAAAAGGTAACATAGGAAAGACTATATGATTTTCTGTGTTTTGCCAACCTTTTTCTAAATTTCTCCTGGTTTACTAAGATTTCTCCTATCTTTACTAAGATTTTCTTTCAAGGTTTTATATCTTGGTCATTACCCTTCCTACTTTATTTTTATTGGTATATATCATTCTGTCTAGTATCTGTGCCCAGATTCTTTATTTACAAGTGACTAGTTTTTTATTTGTATTGCTTTCCTCAGGGGAGGAATAACTTGATTCTCTTACTGCTGTTTCTGTAACCATAATATTTTATTTTTTCCACAAATTTGCTCAAACTCAGAGGCCTCCTACTAAGTTCAAGCATGTTTTGATATATGTCCAGAGCTTAAATATTTCTGTGTGTATTGGAGAAATATGCAATTTTGAAATGTCATTTCTGTTTCAAAGTTAAAATTTTCATTCACAAGAAGTTCTCATGGTTGTGTGGACAGCCTTTGTTGGTAGAATGAACTGAACTGTGGCTGTGCCTAAAGCTGAAAAGAGACTGCAAAAGAGCTGTATATGTGTGTATAGGTCTATTTCCAGTGCCCTTATTTATGCGTATTGAGGAACAGGGAAAATGCAAACACCGGGAATCTCCTAAGTTCTGATGACTCAAATGTCCTAAATCCTCATAGATTTAAACATTTCTAAGAGGAGACTGAAGTCTACCTGCTCTTTTCAGGCTTTTCTAAGTGTGAAGGGAAAAGAAACCCCTCTCAGTATCCCAAAGAGAGACTTGAACCTGGTATGTAGCAAGGTATGCAAACAAATGCTTGTTAGGCTCAGGTGAAGGAGGAGCAGACAGCCACAGCTGCTTGCACAGAACATACCACACAGAAAAAGGGTGAGGTGCCACCTCAGGGTTTGTTAAAGACTAGACACTCCCAATGAAGCCTTCTTAATCAAATAGAGACCTCTATTTCACCCTCCCAAGGCAACGTAAAGGATAAGTTCTTCTGAAGAGCTAGAAGAGGAAGGATATTCTTAAAGAGCCTTTATAATTTTTTCCTGAAATTCAGGAGATATCTTTTCTCTGGTGAAGCTGTGGAAGGAAAGCATGACTTCATTTTCTAACTGTGTATCTACATTCCTGATTATTGCACAGGCTTGTAAAAACTCCTGTGATAAATATACTATGACAGTAGATGACTGTCACTGAAAGTTCTACAATAAATTCTTTTTAACTGGACTATAAGCAGTTAACTCTTGAAAAAAGGCTATCAGCTATAGTTAATTTTTAAGAGCTGCTTATATGCAAAGATTATTTATTATTTATTTATTACATTACATTATTATTTATTACATAAATTGGTCTGTCCACCAATGACCGGTCATTTATGCTTAGCTCTATGCTGCAGTATATATCTATATAAATTAAACAAAAGTTATTATAAGGTGTAATTATAAAAAGTCACATTCAGTCTGTTAAAGACTGCCCATAATTACCTTAAAACGTTTTTGTTGGTGTGTGTTCTGCTTTGTGACTGCTTTTAGTTGAATCTCTGTGATGATATTCTGTTTCCAGTCTCATCATTACCATACACTTTGTGTAATAAACTGAAACAATTTATCACTTCATAAACTAAAACTATTAAAAATTAATTAATTTGTTCTGCTTCTTAGTATTTTCTCAACAGCATTTGCATTAATTTTACACAGCTTTTAAATCATACAAGAGCCCATGCTTAAATTTGCAATAAAAATAACAGCAATGAGTGAGTGTCACATTCCTTCAATCTCTGTTACGTAGTTTAATCAGACGAGGAAGCAGTTTTGTATCAGGGTGCTGAACTTTCTCCTTCCAAACAAATTGTAGTTTTTGGAAGCATCCTTTGATTTCAGTGCCCTGAATCCAGTTTCCCCTGATATTCAAGCTGATAATCTCCATTCAGTCTTAGGCTGTGCAGTCTTATATGCACAATCTGTAAAGTTTAAGAACACCTGCCTACATTGAGGTGGAATCAACAGACCCTGAGTTAGATGAGGGACTCATGATCCAGGTACATCCAGTGGCTCTTTCTAGAAAATGGCAATCAAAAGCCAAGGGCTCAGCCCATGGCCTTACCCAGTGCACTTATGCTTCAGACAAAAGCAGTAAGGAAAAAACTGATTATTTTGGTTTATGACAACAGAAATTAAACACAGAAAAATTCACTGTTTCAATAAACTGCTAAGTTAGGCAGGCATTTAAATAATCACTTGATCTAATTCCTATTCAGTAAACTTATATGTGTCCTTGACATCTAAATGAATGAAGTCATTCACAAGTTCTAATGTTCTCAGAATTCTTTTTCTTTTCAGTAGTAAACCTTTCTATATATAAAAAAAGAAGTATAGGTGTATATTTAGTTTAGTGTATACTTAGAACTGCACAGTTAAACTTGGCCTCAAATGGTTTGTTTATGATCCATACATGAGACAATAAATGAAGTAGATTTCTGTGATTGCTAATCTAGCTTTACCATTAAAAATTTAATGATCAGTTTACATGTGTGAAAACTCATAATTTAGTGAAATTCATGTGTGAAAATTCTCTTTCTTGTACTGAAAAGAAATATTGCAAGAAGGAAGGGTCCTTTAGAGCCTGAAATCACAATACTAAAATATATCTGTAATCTCTTCTGAGGCACAGAAACATTTTTTTTTTTTTTTTAATATGGAGGCCTCATATTTACTATTTTACTTTTGTTTATGACTCCAGCTATGATTTTTGGTATATGAAACCATTATGGCTGCCATTGACTGACTGACTTGCACATTATTGGTTTTAAAAGTGCAGCTCTTTTGGGTTTCCAGGTGCCCTCACACCTATGATATCTCTTCTATTAAGATTTTTGCATGTCCTCTTCATTCCATTCCTCAACACTGGAGTGGCACTGTATGCCCTTTAGTACTCTTTGCTCTTAGTGTGCTATTGAATTTGGCCAATACTTTTCCCCTCTTTCTGTCTACCTTCTGCAAAATTCTAAAAATCATGATTCCCCTGAGCCTGGAGCTCTCAACTGCTCTGTGTAGCTCTAATTGTCTAATTACCTGTTCAGTTCACAATGGGGAAGGATTTTCAAGTTTTCGTTTCTCCACTTTCCACTTGGTTTCTATCTCCTTTTTACCTTTTTTTTTTTTTTTTTTCTTCTTTTTATTTCTTTCCCCAGTCGCATTAACTATCTGTTTCCAACTCTGGAATGTGTCATTGATTCCCTTTTTTAGTTTGCTTTCCACAACTAAGAAGTTTTTGTGATATATGTTTTATTTATATAGTTTTCTTTCTATTGCTAACTGAATTGCCACAAATGTCCTTATTAATTTTCCACAGTCTTTAATGCTTTCTTATACACTAATCATTAATTTCTTTCCCTAAGATTTTAGTTTTCAATAAAACTATCTTTTTCTCTAAACACTCTTTGCTTTGTGTTATTTATGCCCATACTTTGTCTTATACCTGATGTATTTTTACCAAGTAGCACTATTATGCATGCATCATTTTTCTTTACCAAATGTATCTTGTAGCTTTTAGGTTGTCTTAAGGAAGTTTTATTTTATTTTGATTTTGATTACAAGCACTGCAATATTGCCTTCTTTAGCAGATTATCTTTTACCTTTGTATCTTCCAACATATCCTCTGTGCCATATCAAAAGAACCACTGTATTATTTATATGCAGAGTTGAATGTGAACACTGGTATTACACGTGTGCATCTGCCTGCTCTTTTAATCTCATTACCACACTTAATGCACTCCAGGTCTTCCCTAGGAAATAAAACTTTCCCTTTTCTTACTAGCATTTTGTCTTTTATATACTTTTATTTGCTCAGGTAGTTTATGGTCTGCTTGCCCTTTCTTTTTACAGAAATTATAATAGGTTTCTGTAATTACAATAGTTTGCAATTTGAAGCATCTACAATCTTAGTCCATAAAAAATTAAACTAATGTAGATTTCATCTGATCCCAATAACCAATAGTGGTAAGTAGAACTAATAAAAATACATACAGTTAGCAAAATATGACTTCTACTGTTTATGCACACATTTATGCCAGATGATATTTAGTGAATTAAGTGGTGTGATAACCTTAGGTAGTGTTGCTTCACAATTAACTGAAACTTGACAGCTCCCATATTGCAAAACATCTTGATGCTAAGGAGAGAGGTACTTAGACTGTTCTGGTTTTTTGGGAAATGCTATTCTAATGTCTGCAACCTGCTCAAGGTGAACCTTAGCAGAGAGGCTGGACTAGGTGATCTGTAGAGGTCCCTTCCAACCCCAAACATTCTGTGATTTTTTATGAATCTGTGAAAAGATCATTTATATTGTGTTTGATATGAAGTCCCATCTAACAAGAAAAGAAAAAAGCTGTCTAAAGAAGCAGGAGTTCTGTGTTCAAAAAGCCATGGTATTTCAAAGAGTATTAAAGTCATATGTAGATATTAAGTATCATGCTTTGGTATTATGTAGCTGAAGATCACTGTATAAGTCTCTCATGTGAGCACTGTTATTAATTCCAATACATGTTCAGTATTGCTGCTTCATATTTCTGCTGAATTTATTTTATATTATCTTTACGAGATTTATTCCATTGAATTTTCTGTGTTAACTTGCCTGCAGAAAATGCGCTGCTGTGAGATATACTGATTTCTAGATTTTAAGGTTTTCTGCAACATTATTTCAAAATAACTTTTGCTGAAAATTCAAAGCACTGAGTTTCAACAGTATTTTCTCTCTCTTTTTTTTTTTCTTTTTGCAGGTGCAGTTTCACAAAACATGAAACAAGTGCAATAAAAATACTTAACAAAAGCACATAATATGACATTTTCTGGAAAAAAAATTAAGAAAAATATTAATGTAAGAAATCACCAGGCTCATTTTTCTCAAAATGCAGGAGATACAGAGGGATTTTCTTCCTTCTCTGTGTAGGAATGTACCTTAGGCAATGGTTAATTGTTTATTTTCTCTCTTCAGCATTACACTTTAGAGACATAGATTCAGTGTTTTCACTCTGAAACTGTATTGTTTCCATTTCACCCCTTGCAAAGCATATATGCCTTATTGCTGATGCTTTCTTTGGTGTGCATCACTGTTCACACACCACTTTTTTAATGTCTCTAATATATTCCCAGCAGTAGTATTTTCCTCCCCTTCCTCTACCCCTGCCTTTCTCTCCCTTTTTTTAAAAAAAGGATAATCTTAATATGCTGACAATCGTAACAACCTGTGTAAAATAAAATTTCTCTTAAGGATGCCAATTTTGTGCCATGTTTTGACATCTCACCATCTGAATTACAACTAGTTGAAGATTTTAATTCCTTTTCTATGAAGTCTTTCATGTTATTTAATCTATTTTATATATTTTTATTTTCTTTTGGACATATTTGCTAGTTTTCAAACAGTGGGATAATTGGTTCTATTACTTTTTAGATTTTATGTGCCCAGAGTTGCAGTAAACTAAAAACAACTAAACAACTTTTAAGATGTTAACTGGTATTTCAAAGGTGTTCTTTTGGTGTTAGTTGAGCTTATAATGGTAGGACTCACCTTGCTTGCAGAAGTGTTCTGTGATGTAGCAGACCATGCACAGCACAGATGGTGGAATGAGGGGAACAGGGAGTAATCTCAAGAGACACTAGAGATGTCCATAAAGTGCAATGCACTGCTGTGAAGAAATCCCAGAGCTCTGAATTAGATGGTTTTGGATCTGGAAACATAATGTCATGTGTAAGGTAATTGAGAACCCAGGCTTGGCAATACTGGATATCCTGTGGATATATTAGTTCTCTTGGCACTAATTCAGTCATCATTAGCACAGCAGTGCTATGAAACATCTGTTCTTAATTTCCTATCCCTTTCTAATCTGTGGGATTAGTGCTGTATGCTTGAAGAACTGCCGTGCAGGCTATATTCCATATTAATTGGGAGGGTATTCTAAATTTGTGCAAGTGGGTGTGTTCAGATGAAACTTATGGGAAATGCATTTTCCTCCATGAAAAACTGCCAGCTATAGCTGACATGCCACTGTTCTTCTGAAGCTGCTGGACAAGCCAAAAGCCAAACCTTCACCTGCAGGAGTCATTCTTTGAATTGTTGGAACTTGGCACAGCATCCAAGGCTTCTGTCCAAAATTTCCTTCTAGATGCCAGTCATGCCGACTCAACCACACTTGTTCAAACAAACTTTTGGTTTTGTTTACTTTTACACAATCACCATTACTAAATTCCTGGAGCTGGAGAGCAGCTGGCAGCACTGCTGTAGAGCAGGGTGCAATGGAGTAATTGCAAATGCATTGCCCAAGTAATTCTCTACTTCTTCTTTCCACAAATTGAGGAATCAGTCGCAGTGTCTCTGAGTGTAAATGATTATTAGTTAAGCAGCTGCCAGATAATTTGTGCAAGTAAATATATTTCAGGCTGTGGGTCTGCAGAAAACACCCTATGCCCTTTTCTCATTTAGTGTGTAATCAATCAAATAAGCCAATTATGTGGAAATATTTTCAAAACAATGGGATAATAATTTGTAGGAGCATGTAATGAAATTTTGATTGTATTTGGTAATATTTTAACTAGAATTTATTTGAACATGGACAAGAGTTAGATACCAGAAATAAGAAGTAAGCATTCTTTTCATTATACTTAGAGTTAATGGTTCCTCTATGTATATTTTCTGAAATAATAATTTTCAGAATTGAAAAGTGAAGTGTCTTCATTGTGTGCTAGAGGAGAGCCTATCCTATAAACTCCTTCTTCAGCTGCTTTCTTTGAGATCATCCATCTGTTTCAGATGGAAGGTGTCAGAAATTACTATGCTGCAGCAAAATGTTTTCTTTACTACTCCAGATTTATATTTGTTACAGCTAATCATAAAAAGAAATGTGCAAGAGGTAAATCAAATAAAGAGAGATTCAGAGGAAATAAGTATTTTAAATTGTAGGATAATATTGTGAAGATGACATTTAGGTTGTATGTGTTTGTGAGTGCCCAAGTATTGTAAACCATTACAATTTATAAACACAAAAATTGGACAGGTTATAAAAGCAAAGCAATATTTTTCTTTCATGGTTGTAGTGATACGAGAAAAACACTTCATACTCACTATCAAAGTCTACAGTGTCATCCACCATTACTTTTATAAAACATGTTTCTGTGCAGAGCAAAGGAATGTAATTTAGTTTATGGTCTGTCTTACACATTTTTTTTTTTCAGTTTATGAAGAAATAGAGCTTCTTAAGTCATAGGTAACCAAATGACAAATTTGGTTAAATTTGGTAAAAGAAATGACATATCTTAAAAGATCCTTGACTTCAGATTCAGTGGCACCAATGCTGTCATTATTAGAGTGTTGTCCTTGGGCTCAGTTGCTGACTGAAGGGGCAAAAGCAGGCATTTTCTGAATGTTGTTATGTCACAGATATAGAACAAACCAAAGGGAGAATTTTACTTCACTTGCTTTTATCCCCCATATGTATTTACCTTTTAAAACACAAACCAGATGAAAATGTACTATGACTATTAGTCTCTGAAATTTTGGCTGTTTGTATACCACTCAAAGTAGCAAATTATAATGATGCTTTAAAAAATGAGTATATCTAACTGTCTGCTTTGATTAAATAGGACAACTGTTGCTGACCAATAGCTTAGTAACAAAAGCTGTGCTCTTGGTAACAACAACCTCCCATATTGCATTAACTATTCATGTGTGTATATACATATATATTATATATATATTTCATTCTAGCACTTTGATATTGCTCAAAATTATATCTAATACAGAAAACTGTAAAGCTGAGTTGGTTTACATGATTCATAGGAAAATGATGCCATTTTCTAACAATGTTCAGTACTTCAAACTGGTTTTGTCGTCAAAGTTTTGTTTCTCAGAATATTATTTTTCCTGAGTGATTTATTTACTTGCCCTTTCTGTCTCTCTCTTTCTCTTTCTATCTTTGTTGATATCTAAAACCGATTTTAGTTTCTGATAGGATACATCGTCACAGAATTTTTAAAGGTAGTCTCCCTCTCAGGATGATGCCTTTAGAAATAGTCATATTTTAAACTTTTTTTTTTCATGTAACCTCAAGTAAATCATAAAGGTCTAATAGAAGTAGATGATATCTAGTAGACTAGCTGACAGGTGCAAAAGATTGATCTGACCAGCAGTCAGTGGTTCTCAAATATTTTAAGCATGGCTTCTGCATCTGTTTGGTCAAGATCCAGATATGCTTCAGTAAATTCCGAAGTCAGTTGTATCCTTATTTATCTGTCTCAGAAGTATTTTGGAGCTCTCTGCTGAAGTAGTACATACTGAACTTTGAGGTTGTTTTTTTCTTAGTGTCTTTATTCACCTCTTCAATCATTTGGTCTTCCTAAGATGTCTAGAGATCTATTCTGAGACTCCATTTTCAAGATGGATGTTGTTATCTGGGAAATACATCATTTGTACATTTAGAAGACAGCTAAATAGCATCCATAGTTCAGCCTATATGCAGAAAAGTCCAGGGATTCCTAGCATGGTTGAAATTCAGGTGTAGTATCCTTTCTCTTTCCCTTGATGCCTATATTAATTCCTGAACAACTTCTATCATGACAATGTAAGCATTTCAAGATGCTGTTAGGTTTCCATTATTGCCGTCTCTAAGGAAAGTAAGGCACAAAGTTGAGTCTTTGTGGGTTTCATGAAAATGAGTAATTACAAAAGACTGCATCAAAATTACCTAGGCAGATGTCAACACCAGCATGGTTGATACATTAAAAAGTCTTTTCTAAGTGGGATGCAATTATCCAGTAGTCAAGGAAGACTTTTTTTTTCATGTTAAAGTAAACAATTTAAGACTTGAAAAGCTTGTCTATGTAGCTACAAGGATATCGTGCCATTACTGCTCAGACAGATCTCCAATGCAAAATTCTGCATGAGTTTTTTTTTGCAAAAGTTCATGATGGAATTTTTATTAATATTAAAGAAAAAGTGAAAGGCATTCTGTCACCCTGTAAATAATATTTATAAATACAGTGGAAAAAAACATATAGAAGGAACAAACCTTTATTACATGAGTATTTATTTTGAAGGTACATGCATTAAAGACAATTTTGGAAAATGGATTCAGGATTCTTCTGTCTTGTTTGTTGCCTCCCATTTATTTCAAGAAAGAAAATCCTTTTTTTTTGTTTCCCAGTTAGAGATGCATTAACTTAAAATCCTTTGAAATTGAGCTTCATAGGACAAAGTATGAAAAATTGTTCATTCATCCTAATACATCCAGGCCAATTTTGTCCATAAATCATGATTAGAATTCTCTCAGGACTTGAGGTTTGCTTAGGCTTACAATATATCTTGATTCCTCTATGATGAGGTTATTTTACGACTTTTCACACCCTTGACTGGCACTCTACCTATGTAAAATATCAAAGCTGGAAAGCTGATTTTTTTTTTTTTTTTAATCTGAGCTTTAAGAACCAGAGCTCAAACAGTTATTTTTTTTGTTTTTAATACATATATGATTTACTTAAATCATGCACGTTGTCCATTATTAACATTACCACAGAGTTATAACATCAGACTTGACTGACATTGTGCATTTTTCTTATAAACAGTGCAGTCAGTGAGTGTAATCTGCTCTTATCCTATTTTTGGTCACACTGATGTAAAATGAGCATTGTAGCTGTAGCATAATTTCAGTTACCAGAGCTATCTCTTGCACAGATCAGCACACAGTTTGTGACAAATCTTGTGGTGCCAAGATGGGAACAGACATGGGTCATGAGTCAGGTGAATTGGCAAGCCTGTGTGGAATCCCACTCAGCATGTGTCTGCAGTGCAAGTAGCTTCCTCTCATGAACAGGAACATCAATTAATTAGATACTCTATCAGAAAATCACCCCCCAAATGTTATTTCTGGATGTCTTAATATCCCAATGTCATCATGTCAGAAGCCATGGCAACAACACCACTAGACATATGGGTGGCTTATCAGTGGTGTTCAGTGAAATTTAGGAGCTTTTAAGGAGCTGACTAAAAATAATTGCTTGTAGTCTAAACACTTACTTAAAATGCTGTGCCTGATGTCTGCCACGATAAAGGGACAGACTGCATGTGTTGTTTCTGGCCAGTATATGTATGAACTAGATGTGGATTAGAGATGAGTGACAAGTAAGTACCAAATACTGCTATTCTTTGATTTCAGAAGTGAGGGTTCTCTTTGAAAAGAGAATGCTGATAATTTTTCTGTGCTTGTCCTTCAAAGCATTTGTATCTTATGGACCAAAATAATTTTACACTCAAATTTGACTGTTATGGTTATGTGGCTCTATAATAATTATAGCTAGAAAATACAGTGTTAATTACTTAGTGCTACTTTAGTCAGTAGTTTTCAAAAGACAATTTTAAGGATATAAAATGAAAGAAATCAGACAGATCAAATTAGACTGATCTTCTAATTTTAGATTCAATCAACTGCAGTCTGAGATAGAGGTGAACAAATGTCTTTGATGTCTAAAGTAAGATTAAATTGATGTGCACACATTATATTCAGGATTGAAAAGTCCCTGAATAACTCAAAGAAAATTATCAGAATCAATTAAAAGAAGTACAAATTTAGTAGAACAAATTTAGTAGACATGTATGTACAAGCACATAAATCAATATAACCTACTTGAAGTGAGTCAATGTGAAGGGGAAATTTGCTTATTGCAGGTTTTGAAGGTGTTGACAAATGCCTGTAAAAGTGGTCTTGCTGATAAAGCATGCTGGACTTCTAAGCTTCTAGAAACATCCCTCACCAAAAACTTTTAAGGGCTTAGGCAGTGATTTCAGGAGTTTCCCCACATCGGTTGATCATCATTTAAACTGACTAGTCAAATAGTTTTAAAATTGACCAGGTGATAGGAATATCCATTTCTGGCAAGGAAGGGGATCACAGTAAAGTTTTTCAGGGGGTCAGTATTGGAACCTGTGCTGTTCAAAACAGTCAAAGGGACCTGGGAAAGGAAGATGAGCAGTGAGATGGGAATATCTGCAGATGATACAAAATTATTCACAGCAGTGACAGTGAGAGAACACAACAATTAAGGAGAACACTATGAAGATGAGTGACTGGGCAACAAAATGACGTAATAAAAACCATGGTGGGTAAATAAAAAGTCATGTTCTTGGGAAAAAATACACCTTAATTTCAGATAAGAAATTATAAACTTTGAGACGCCTATTACCACTCAAGATTGAGATTTGTAGTAATACTAGAAAGTCTCATGGTAATATCAGTTCTAGACTCAATAGAAGTAAAGAATGCATACAAAATTAATAATTGAAAAATAAAAAGAAAAATAAATGAAAGATCCTTATTGTCATCCTGCCCATATGATGAATAGCTGAATATTGCCGTATCCACTTCTCAGGTTATCATAATCAAGCATCGGGAAATACAGATAATGAAAAATCATATATATGGAGCAAAAATTCTGAGATGCACTCCACCAATGTCACAAGCAATATGTCTTCTGCCTCATTCCATTGATCAAATTCCTCTCAACTCTTCTAATATTCTAAAGTATAATGCAGTATAAGCAGTGACTTATTTCTACATGGCAGTATGCTGTTGATACATTAATTCAGTTTCTTTCTTGAATTTATGAAGAGCTTTGCCATAGCTCCTCAGTTAAAGAATTTGATTCTGCATTCAATCAGGTATTGAACATATTTGCTTTCTTTTACCAAGAAAGCATATTCATATCCACATTCTTCACAAATTTGCAACATTTAATTTTTGGGCAAAGAGCAGATATCATTAATTAACTTATATTAATTACACACTGGCTCCTTTAGGAAGTTTAGCATCTGTGTTTATCCTTTCTGTGTCACTATAGATAAGAGTGAAGCAATAGTGTCTTTCCCTGTGTCTGTAGAGATGAAATGGATTGAAATCTCGTCTAAATTCTGCCTACATAACAATCAAATTAGTTTATTGTACACTATTGTGTTTGCAGTAATTGTGCAGACAACAGATATTCTGAACAACATCTCAGCAAATGGTTGAACAGAGCTATCAGAAGCAGAAGCAGGGTGATCAGCTGAGAGTTTCACAGAAAGCAGACGGGTCCGAGGTGAGGGATGGATTAACCGCACCCGCCCTGTGCGGGCTCTGCGTGGCTCTGACGCCCTGCATCACTCGCTGGTCACAGCAGTGCAGGGACGGGGGGGTGTGCAAAAGGAGCCCAGCAGCTCCAGGCTTGGACGTGCTTTCAGCTTTAAATGGGGAAACAGAGCCTGACAATTTAGGGATCACACTGACTTCCCTGCTCTGGTTCAGCAGCACAGCTCATGGCTCAGAGCACTCGATTTTCACCGACCAGATGCATCTGTAAATCTGCTCTTCAAGCAAATAGTAATAACAATAACAATAACAATAATTATTAATAATAATAATAATATCAATAATAAAATACTTATTTCTAATAACTTGCATTTTCACCCAGCTAGGGATAGCATATACTAGCATGCATTCTCAACTACTTTTTTAATTCTGTAGGGAGGGAATAAGAGTTCTAAAGCAGGAAATGTATCGATAAAATTAAGTAAAACTTTGCAGGAATTTTGCAATTACTTCCATTGTAAGGATTCAAAGCTTCCAAATTAAACTTAAGTTACCCTTAGAAGAATTCTAATAATTTTAAAATCAGAAGTGTGAGATTAAAGTCATCACACAGTCTTAATTTAGTCCAAAAGTAATACCTAGTGAGAAAAAAAATCTATATAATAAAAAAATATGCCATTAAAAACCAGCTAAATCTAATCCAGAGTTTCAAACTTTAAAATGTATTTTTCATAACCATATGGTTATTGCCTCATGTCACTATAAAGCTGAGATAAGGTTATTGCATGTAGCATCTTAATATATATTTTATCTGGGAGTTATATGCATAATTCATATTTATTAAAATAGTTTATTAATATGACCAAGGTGAGTCAGTTGACCCTGAAAATCAGCATTTTAGGCTTTCTAACTGAAACTAATAGGACAGTTCATCTAGTGCCCTTAATGCGGGCAATGTAACATAGATCAGAGTTAGTACATCAAGTATGCTCTGGGATTTTCTCTCTCCCTCTTCCTCTTACAGTCTGTCTTTCTCTAGAATTGCAGACCTGGTGCAGATAGTAAGGCTGACATAGGAAAGGGAAGCCTTCCATGGCAAGACAATGCTGTTGAGAAATATAGTTGGCTTCTGTATTTTTCAATATTTATATTTTCTACTTGTAAATAACTTTGGAAAACTGCCTGATTTTTTCATTGAAGTTCAGAGTTTTCCACTGAAAGTCTACTGATATGGATAAGCCACATTTTACATTATATTAAAAGAACAAGACTACATATTCTTGAGTGTAGTTTTGTAGATCTGTGACAAGATTCTTTGTCTACTGGTAAAAGAAAACCTATGGAGCAAAAAATTAAGCCAGGAAGTCACAAAATAGATACATAATGAATATTCAGTGTTCCTCCCATATGAACCAGTGCAGCTTATTCAGTGTGAGAGCACATTTTGAGACAGATGAAGCTCTGAAAAACCTGTCATCATCCACCTTAGGCCAACTCACAGAGAAGATTCTTCTTTCCATTAAAACTTCTTGTTTCTTACTTGCTCTTTTGTTTCTGAACTTTGGAGGGCATCCTAGAGTTCAGAGTTGATATTAATCTAATCTTGGCATTATTATGAGGATAGAATATTTGACTGCTCTCATTCATAATTAATGACAAAGGTGTCCAAGAGGGCACTATGCTTAATTAATGATTCCTGCACTTTGAAGGCAAAGAAACTGCCTTTGAAAGGAAATGAGGCATCAAAACTTCTAAAACTTGATGTTGATAAGCCAGTAAGAAGAGCTAGAAAATGCTGGATGCACAGCTAAGTCAGGAACGCTATGGATAGGCTCTGGCTTGTGGCATCCACTGAGTGACCAGATCTGACACTGGCAATACCCCTGACCCCATGCTGCAGATGGCTTTGTGAGACTGCTCAGCCACCCTTTTCCCACATGAATCCAGACTTGCAGTCTCTGGAATCCCAATAATAAATGCTATTGGAAGGGCGGAAAACATAACAGTCGTTATGGAAAATAAGAAGGATATTGACATGCTGGGGTCCAGAAGTGAGGCATGAAGGTGAGGACTGGAGCACATGTCCAGTGCAAACAGGCCGAGAGAGCTGGGCCTGTTCACCTTGGAGAAGAGAAAATGCTGGAGAGACCTCATAGCAGCCCTCCAGTAGCTGAAAGGGGCCAACAAGAGAGCTGGAGTGGGACTTTAGACAAGGGTGAGCAGGGATAGGACAAGGGGAAATGGCTTTAAAATGGATGAGAGCAGGTTTAGAATAGATAGTGGACAGAAATTCTTTACTGTAACGCTGTGAAGCACCGGAACATATTGCCTGGAGAAATTGTGGATACTGCAGTCTTGGAAGTGTTCAAGGCCAGCTTGGATGGGGCTTTAAGCAACATTGTCTAGGGATGGCATTCCTAGGAGTGTCTGGTCTAGTTGGAAATAGCTGATACTTAAGGTCCCGTCTAACCCATAACCTAGTCTATGGTTCTATGATTCCATGAAAATGAGCAACAAGATCTCATTTTTTCCCAACTGGTGAAGGATGCACCTACTCATAAAAGAATAAAATCCAGAAAAGATCATGGAGAAGGTGATTAGAAATAGTAACCAGTAACTAAATAAAGTAAAAAGATGACGTATTTGATCTACCCTGGTAGCTTTTTCTTTCTCAGCTAGTTTGGTTATTTTCCAGCTACTTTATGATGCAGTGAGGCCAATAAAGCCCTAGCAGAGTTGTACATATACCAAGTCTTGACACTTTAGCATATATTGCTCATTGAAATAAGAGATACTGGCAAAAACACTTTTTTTGCAAATATAGTAAGAATCAGTAAGAGAGTTTTAGTGGCAGAGCAGTAAAATTAAATCAACTAAACACTTTAATGACGACAAGTTTAGGTGCAGAGAATCCACCAGAAAAAATATATAGACAAGAAGTTAGGGTTTGGGGAAGATGCAAGAGAATCAGGAAAGTAGTACAGATTGTTGCAAATGGCCTATAATGTGGGTTTGTTGTTTTGTTTTCTTTTGTGTTTTTTTTTTTTTTTTTTTCTTCACAGTAGCTCTTTCTTCTACTTAGAATGGTATGTAGCACTGGAACTGATAGAAAAACTATGTTTTTAAACTAGAAAAACTAGAACATAATAAACTGTCTACCATATGTGAAGTGATAAAGTAAACTTCACTTCAGAAGCTAAAAGACCTGGGGAATTAGCTTTTGAGCAGAATAGGAAACTTTGCTTTTGTTCTGTGAATACAATAAAGGTTGGGAGCAAAGGGTTGCGAGGTTATAGGTACAGCAGTCTTTTCTGTACGTCTGTTCTGTATAAATATATCTTCTGAGTTGACACTGTGCAGCCTATTCATAATTCTTACCTGGAAAAGATGCTACTATTTAACGCTAAGCAGTTCAATGATATTTTCATCAAAATCAACATTTTCACTTTAAAAAAGTCTTGTAATGAAAACAAATGTAAACAGGGTGACCCTCAGTAATAAAATAAA
This sequence comes from Rhadina sibilatrix, assembly GCA_013400275.1. Lineage (NCBI taxonomy): Eukaryota > Metazoa > Chordata > Aves > Passeriformes > Phylloscopidae > Rhadina > Rhadina sibilatrix. The sequence goes on from VWYO01025884.1 coordinate 159,449, forward strand.
GTCCTCTGTAATTTCTCCCAGGAATTATATGTGTCCTAATTTTTTAATGTGAAGTAATTTTTTCTGGGACCCACTCAACATGAATCTCATGAATTTTCATGAACCACCATGCTCACAACCAGAAACAGGGAAAGGAGGCTGAGGGGCTGTCAGAAAGGCAGCCATATGGCCCTGGAAAAAAACTGAGTGAGGAAAGAAGGTTGTGAAACAAGTCTGAGATGGTATGTGAAGAGTATATGCATCCTGTACATTTCAGCTGTTCCAGGTCTAAAGAGTGATGAAAGGCATGTAGCAGGTCAGTGTTGCATCATTGTGTAAGATGGATTTTAGCTGATGCAACTCGGTAGCCCTTGACCTTTCTCCCCCACAGATTCCTTTTCAGTCCTTCTGTCCATGCAAGATGTGGCTGTTGTTCACTGCTCTCAATAATAAGGATAGGGTAGGCAATCAGGATTTGCAGGCTGAAAACTCATTTGTTTTCCTCTCAAAAAGATACTTTTATCTCTACCAATGCAGAAAACCTGTACACGGCATTTGTTATGGTGGTTTTGTCTTTCATATCTCTCCAGGAACAGCAAATAAGATAACATGAGATCATCAGACCTCTTGCTGCCTGGAAAAAATGAATCTTTGTAGAAGAAACCTACCAAAAATTCTCTTTATAGAGCCACTCCATACAAAACATGTCATATGAATTGAACAAGAGTTCCCTGCAGGTAAGATAGCTCTGGATAATTGAGATCTGACACATACTGCATATCTCTAAAAATAATTTAATCACAGTCTGATCAAAGTTTCATAAATCAGATAGTGCTTTACAATTGCTTAAGGCTTATGACAGTTAATTATAATTTTGATTATACCTCCATGCTTTAGGCTTCTTTATATGTCAGAAGGATTGCTCCACTTATTAAAAAGAAGTATACTGTAGTTTACTTTTATTTTGCTTTGATGAATTGCCTCTAGAGGACAGGTACCTGGTGCCTACTCATTTGGGGGCATATGTTCAGTAGTGACATGCTGTGAGTAATTTTTTTTTTTTTTAATTGTGCCACATCATTTATAGACTGATTATGTGTGCTTAGTCAAAATATACACAAATAACACAGCTGTGCTCTACTCTTGTTTTACCAAACCTAGCAAGTATTTTATTTGCAATAAAGAAACTGAAGGGCCATCAAAGCTGTACACAACCATCTGCTTCTGGAATTAGTTTCATATAAGGGATTTAAGTCTTGGTGATGTTCTTCTGGGCAGGAAATTGAAAATATTTTTCTGTCTTTTTTTTTTTTAAAGTATGCAGTTGAGTAATAAATACGTTGTTAACAAAACATAGCTTACTGCCTTCTATCCTCATCTCAATTTCTGAGCACTGCTCTTCTATAGGACAAAGGCATACTAACAAGTTGAAAGTTTTGCATGAGAAATAAGTTGTTCCACTAGTGCTTAGAAAAGCGCTGACTCCCCAGTTACATAATAAGCTCACCTCTGAATATGGTACATAACATGTGATAACAATAACACAAAACATAATGTTGTTAGAGGCTGGTAGATGAGAGATCAGGTGTTAGTAAAAGCCAATGGAGCCAACTGTGATATCCACTATATCGAAATGTAAGTGCTGTGATACCAGCTCCAACTTGTTAGACTAGCAGGAAAACTCATTAAAGCCCCATATTTTAAAACATTTAGAAGAGTCTTATGGGGGATAGTAAAACGGGAGTTACCACAGGGCTGTTGATTTTATTGTGAGCAACATGATATTAGGTGAAGGTTCACTACAGAGACTTAGATTCTTAAAGAGGCAATTAAGTTACTAACTCCAAATTAAGGATCACTGGCATGCAAAAAAATCCCCTTTCAGCTGCTGCATTTCCTTTGTGATGTCAAAAGTCCCTCAAGACTGAATTTTCTGCCAGGACATGTATAAAGCTGCCTAAACCTTTAATTACCTGGCTTTTGCTGTATCCTTAGTCTGCAGGGGATGTATAAATAAGGCATTTTCCCATTTTATCTCTTTTGGGCTGCCTGAGTCAGGAGTGTGATAAGAGTACACTGTGTGTGCACTTGTGATTTCATGTCTTAGAAGTCAATGACTAAGAAATAGAAAAAGAGCTGGAAAATCCTGAGAGGGAAAAGGAAGAATTGGATGAGGACAGATATGCTTCTCTTCAAAGGCCATAATTAGATGAGTTGTCTGGACCACAGGAGAGCCAAACCCCTGCTTTGAAGAAAAGGCTTGAGCTTTATTATACTACCTTCTAGAATACCCTAAAAAAAATAGTCAAATGGGTATCCTGCCAAAAACCTCTCTCAACATTTTTACCGATGTTGCTTTATATTGTTTAAAGTGCACACAAAAAATTTTGCTAGGCTTTGAAAAACTATTATAATTCATTAGCCAGAGGAGTGAGACAGTGCTGCAAAACAAGCTAATTAGTTCTTAGTTGAGGTATTGCATGAGGTATTCCAAATTCTAAATTCTAAAATGACTGCAGAACGTAAACAGAAACAGCTTCAGCAGAAAAGATTCAATAGGACACTGCTATTGTGTGGGATGACATATCCAGGGATGAACCGGCCTTTGGAAAGGGAAAGAAAAGACTTTGTCCTACCTCTGTGGATGATCCTCTGTTGTAAAATAGACAGGAGTTTTTCACATAATTTTGTAAATATTTTTGTTAGTCAAGACATATTCATTTTTTTGTGCTGTTGCAATCTTTTTTGACATGTCAGGTTTGGGATTGTTCTGGGTGTTTCAATCCAACTGGATATAAACAAACATCTGTTTGTCTCTCCAGCTGCTCTGTTTTAGCTCATAAGAACCCACTTGCGAATGTCACTTTTGCAGTGTTTCTAAAACTCGCAATTATTGGCTTAGATTACTTCTATTTTAATAAAATGACAGTTTGTGCTGTATAGCAGGTCAGTGAATCCACTTACAGTAGGACTAATTGTCCCCAGGGCTTGGCCCATATCCTGCACTCTGGACTGACAACATTCCTAACATCTGTAATGTTCTATGAGAATATTTTTTTTCTGCACAGCCATAAAACTCAGTTTCTCTTCTTAGTTCTCTGCTGACAGTCCTCTTATAATTAGCCACAATGTCTTTGTAATTTTTTCCACAATCCTATGCAGGTCTTTTATCCATCAACTTATGTCTGTGTATATCTTCTTGCTATGTGTCTAATGAGTGCTTGCACTAGGACTAAATTCCTCATTTAGTTTTTGAACCAGGTCCAAGATCTACCTCATATGTTTTTCTACAATCATACACTTCTCTTCTTCAATTATACCCTTATTAGTGTATCAGGCCTCTTCTTTAGACAACACTCGTTCCTGGCCTGCTTTCTCTATAACTTACTGTAAACATTGGATGGGATAGCAGGAAACTGGGTTCCAACATAGATTGATTGACTGAAATGTATTTTCCTAGCTCGTCTTTGCTTCCCACAGACTCTGTAACTCTTCAAGCACTCTTTCTGGAGTCTTTACTTTTTATGGTAGTCCGGAAGCCTTTTCCTTCTCAAGAACTCCTAAAAGCTTTCAGTTCCCAAACTGATGCTCTCATACACCTTTTTGTACTTCTACTACACAAGGTTTTCTACAGTTTCTCTCACCACGACGAGTACATGGCTCAACCTGAAGGTTACCCTTTTTTCCTTCAAAAATGGATAAAAATTTGATTATTGAATAACATACATTTCATTGTGGCATCATAATGTCTGCCCAGCTATGAAAAAAAAAAAAAAAAGTGGCATAAGCTTCCCAATTAGCAGTCATTAGGGTAGCTTTCCTTTGGATGCCTCAAAACACCTGAAAGAGAGAGGCAAGAAAAACTAGAATGATTGGAAAAATCTTGGGAAATTCATCTTTATCTTCCTTTATCTGGCATTTTACTGTTATCCTTAAAGCAAAGCTGTATCTTAGCTATTACATATAGATACCACAAACACTCTATAAATCTTCATCATTTCAGCCACTCTTAAAATTTAGTAATGACACACTAATACATAGCTTCATATAATCTACCCAACATACATGAAAGCTTTTTCACATTCCTCAGTACATATTTGTCCCCATAAAAGAATTCTTCACTATATCCCACTCTGACAACCTTCAACCACTCTTCTCGTAATTTCTAGTACTGAATAAATACTATTATATTAAAAAAAAATGACTCATGAATATCAGAAATTTCTTTCAGATGATATGCAAATAATTTATGGATTTTAAGCCTCTAGCTTTTATCATGTGCTTGTTTGTTCACTTACTGAAGCAGATAGAAGTTCTACTTTTACTTTAGTATTACATATTAAAAAAAAAAAAGGAAAAAAAAAGATTAGTCATCATATTTCCAGTCTTCTTTATCAAATGAGCAGAAAAATATCCAAAGATAATTTCCAAATATTGCTGATTCTCTGTCTTTAGCTTTTCTGATTATCTCAATAGCTCAGTTTCCTAATTATCACAGTAGGAAGATTCAATTCTTTTCTTGTTCAGATATATTATTACTGACTTGTCACTTTCTCCTTTATTCTCTGGTTTTTTACTTCAGCCATTGGATCCTCCTGCTGATGTCTTTTTGATGGCTGATTTATTTATTTCCCACAACATTCTCTAATACTGCTTTATAGTTATGACTACACCCTAGGGTGAATCTTGCTAAATTATTACTTCTTAGCAGTCATCCTTTCAGGTAATATATCTTAACAGTTTAACAGCCTAAGTACTTCACAAGACAGAAAATATCTTTCTTTTATTTTGCTTAGCACGGAAATATTTTTAAAAAAATAAGTTTGAAATATTTGTATAACAGATTTCCTGCTGTAGAAGCTTTTCATGTTGTGCATCTTCAAAACAGCACCAGATAATTCTTAAACTTTAATGTGTTTGCTTTTGCACCATCTTCTTTTTTTTTTTTCCATAGGATTTAAAAACTTTCCTCTTGCCTTTTTTTTTTTATTCTATGAGTCATCATAGCCTATGTCTGACACTTTTAATGATAGACCTCCTTGTAAAATGATGAAGTTGTAACAACATAAAGCAGCTGTGGGTGCATCTGTTGAAAAAGGTGACTTGCAGCCAGATATTTATAGAAATAAGAGAGTGTTGGTCAATAAATGTGTTTTTATCTCAAAACTATGTGAAATGCCATTACTATTTCTTGTCAGTTGATACAGTCAAGAATCAGGTGACAAGATCAGATATTTTCAGAGCTAGATTTTAAAACATTTATTGTTTGGCCGAAGTAGATTAAAATTGAAAGTTTATAAGCATTAGAAAAGGCAACAGAAAAAAAGGAAGATCCACTCCATTTTCCTAGGGTTGTGAGAATAATGTCTGTTTAAAAATTACAAATATTTTGATATTTGTATTCTGTGAAAAGTTGTTGGAAAAGTATATTCTAAGAAGAAACAGTGTTATTTCTGGGACACAGTGTGTTTCAGAATGGTCTGTGATTGTTTTAAGAAAAAAAGAAATAGATTTTGTAAATACAGGAATCTTTACAGTTAGAACCCTCCTATAAGGATAAGGATATAAGGACATTGTCTTCTTTATGCAGTCTTTCAGCTATCAAAATATTGAAGCAATTCTTTCTCCTCCACTTGTTGAAAACTAGCTATAATCCACATCCAGAAGAATATCCAAATCATGACCTAAAGATTCCACCTTAGTTGAACAGTAATGAATTTTTATTTGAATTGTTGTACTGCTGGTGGGTGAGTCTCTAAATGAGCCTTAGCACCAGGTTAATAGTTAATTAGGTTAATTGATTGTTCTACAAAAGAAATAGCATTTTCTTGAAGGAAAATTATGATAAACGAGTAAGTAAATGTAGACAATTCGAACAAATTGTAATTATCTACTGCTATGTACCTTTGTGTATAAGGGAATGATTATTTTTAATGACTTTTCTACTTTTCACTGATTATTTAGATATTATTTAGTCATGTTTCCTTATAGCATACTGCAAATTATATCCTTCCACAATGATGACACTATAATTAAGAAAATAAGTCACATTCATATTATCCTTTGTATGTTTTGACAAAGCACAATTAAAAAACTTTCTGTGGGGAACAATAAAATAAATGAAAGAAAATGTCCTAGCAAATATTTCCCTTTTGGTATCCCCTGTTAATATTTTTATGAGTCTCTTAAGCTTATCTAAGAGATTTTTAATGCAGCAGGGTATGTTATTAGGTTTGTATTTTTTTCCACATTATCATACATTTCAGTCTTTATCACAGTGGGAACAATAAAATAACAGACCGCAATGCATTAGCATCATAAAGAAAATGTAATAAATGGCTTTATAACTGTAGTAAAAGTTGCATGAGCACCAGCAGCTGTAACAGAGATGTTGCTACAGCAGCATTTTATGACCTAATAGCACTCAGTGGGCTGATAATATTATGTGTGTGTGTGTAATGCCAGCAGTTTCCCAGGCCTAGATTTCAATTCAGATAAATAATTGAAAGCACTTTTAGACTTTTCCATAAAATGTTTAATAAGAGATCAAATCCTCCCTCCCTGTAGTGGAAAATTAAATAGTTTTTACAGGGATGCTTTATGATGAAACTCTATTATTAGGAAGAGAGGGTATTTGTTTTCTTCTTTTTTCTTTTTTTTAATGTGGTTGTTAGAACTAAAATATGTGTGAAGGAGCTCTTGTTTGTTTTGTTTCATATTACTGGTAGTCGAGAATGATACTTGTTTTTACACTTGTTTTGCATTTCCTGATATTTGGAGACATGGACCATGATAACATTGACTGAATTACTTTGAATATGATAATAATCATGACAATGTGTCTGCATTTCTAGAAGGAGAAAAAAAACCCTGAAGGGCTGGCATAAACGTGAAATTCTCCCAGCGTCCCAGCGTTCTCTAACAAAAAAAAAAAAAAACCCCCAAAAACAAAAACAAAAACAAAAACAAAAACAAAAACAAAAACAAAAACAAAAACAAAAACAAAAACAAAAACAAAAACAAAAACAAAAACAAAAACAAAAACAAAAACAAAAACAAAAACAAAAACAAAAACAAAAACAAAAACAAAAACAAAAACAAAAACAAAAAAAACAAACCAACAACAACAACAAAAAAAACTATCTATCTCCTCCGTAGAGAATAAATGCAAAATGTGTTCTGGGTGTGTGAATCAAAGATCATCCAATGTACAGTCTGCAAATCACATTGCCATTTAAAGCATAAAAAATATATAATATTCTGTGAGGTTTGTTTTTGTTGTTTGAATTGCCTAATTTTCTCTATTTCATACGGGAATTGCTTTTTTTATAAAATGTGAAGGAAAGAGTGTGAGGTATGTATATTAACTACTTTATTGAATAATTTTATTTGGCACAATAACCTGTTTTTTCTGTTTCACTGTTCTGAATACTTATGTAGCAGATAATACAAGATAAGTTTTTTTGTCAAAGTTCCTCTTCTTGGATTTTCTTGCTTCCTTTCCATTATCTTAAATGATCTTTCAAAATATCTGGAGCAATTTTGAAACTGTGGCTATTCTGAGGTTTCACTTATTTCTCACTTGAAAACTTTCTTTATCCTTTGTATTTTGCAAAAGTTAAAAACAGGTGGTAAAACAGAAATTCTCCAAATATTATTGCTTTTCCTTGTTGTTTCATCTTCCCCAAAAGAAAAAAATCTTTTGGTTTATAACAATTAACTTTATCAGCATAAAATTAAGTCAGTTTAAAACAACTTTATATTTAGACTCTGAGAATGTTGAAAATACTCAGATAGAGGATAATGCCTCATGAAGCAGAGAGTAGAGAGAAAGAAGGACAAGAGGACATTCAGAGGTAAAAGAGAAGGGAGTTGAAACATACACACTGAATTCTTTTTGAAAGTATTGCTTTAATCTGTTTCTGAATTTTTATATTATAAATGTTATAACAGATCATCTAGATCCTCTGAAAGGACTTCTTTATTATTTTAAATCTAAATGAATTAATACAGTAATAAAAAAGGATGGAAACATAAGTTTTAAAAATTTATCCCTATGTAATGAAAAATCCACAGAATTATTTTTGGAGGGGTCTAATACAATGTTTGGTGGGGCAAGGTAATTCCCTTTGTCTTAACCAAATATAAGTAGGTAGGAGCTGATATCATCAGAGGCAAGTCAGCTAAAATGTTTTTAGTGAGATATTCAACCTTCAAATTGAGACAAAATTTAAGCTAAATATTTACCTTTTACTGTTTTCTCTTTTCAAAAGTGTGACTCAAATTTGGTGAGAAAAAAATGGATGCTATGGCAACTTGGTATTGTGTTTAATAGCAACATTAAATGAACAGTCAAGCTGTGATTTAGTTGACTTATTTTTAATAGAAAAGCATCTTCTGTTGCTGACAGGCTCTATGAACCACACTTGATGAGAAGAAAGAGCTCTATCCCAGTTAAATTTTGTTTATCTTGCAAGGAGTTTCAGCTACATCTCTGCAACAGTACTAACTACAACTTTTTTAGGGTGACCTAAATAGTCAGAGATATCTCTACACATCATGGCCTTCCAGCATTTAACTGTGTCCAAGATCTCTTGTTACTTACACAAAATGGAAACTAAGACAAATGACTAACTTGCTCTGACCATCACCCTCTCCTGAGACAAAACTTTGCTTATGCAGTTGTTGCTTTTTAAAATAATCTATATGCTGTCGCAGTGAGGGTAGCTGCAACAAACCTTTAGGTCCCCTGTCTTCAGGGCAGAGGGTAGCAAGAAAATTATTAGGAGCAGGAATGACAGTTGGCACTAGAAAAAGAACACTTTAATAACAGGTAAAAGAAAATAGGGACGGTGCCCCAAAACAGTGTGCAGTACCCAGGAGAACTCCATGGAGGTAACCAACCGAAGACCAGAACTGAGGAAAATGTGACAATATACAGGGTAGGTCTGAGGTAAGGGTCCAATCTGAAACTCGAACTGGGAACATAACTGTATTTGTACAACATAACTGACCAATCACAAAAACATAACCTTATATGGAACAACTTCATTAATATGCAAACTCCCAGGAACCTTTACTACTCACCACAACTAAAAAGGCGTTTCCCATCACCTTAAGCTTATAGTTGCTTCAGCTTGGCCAACTCCCACAATATGCTACTTTATTGGTAAATGCAATAAAAATGCAATCAAAAAGTGGGATGTCCTACTACATAACAGAGGCAATAAAATGTGAAAAACTGGAACATGCAAAAGATTTCTAATGATAAGGTAACACAAACCTGTAATTTCTGTTGACTGAACTGTAAAAACTGAGCACTAAATATTCATATTTCTCCAGCTAATTATATTGGATGAACATAGGTTTCACAATTGAAATCAGGTATTTAAATTAAATTTTAGAACATTTTAATTATAATGGTTGAAAGGATTTACAAAGGACGTGTTAAGAGGTCTGTTATCCAGATTAGAGCACTCAGGTTTTGTAATAAAGACTATATCCTCAAAAGAAGTTTATCTTGTTTTAATGATTACATATGTAAATATTACCATTTCAGTTTACTTACATGCCATGAAATATTCTTGCATCTTCTCGGAGAGCTAAAAGATCTAACGTAGCTAAAGGTCAGAACTCAAAAATACATAATGACTTTGGGAAAACCCCACAGGATTAGTACCTTACTCTCACTCATTTTTTGTCCCCTACTCCCTAACTTATTTTCAGTCTGACCCTGAGCACAATATATGAAGGCAATGCTGTCAGGCTCTTCCCTTTTTTTTTATAAAGTTGCTGTTAGAGTTGATTTTCTTGGGCTGCTCACAGCATTTCATATTGTTAACCATTGCTGGCTTTATATAGGTAACTTCTTTGTAAACATAATCTTAATGAAGCAGAAATGAATAGTCTTCTTTAAACTTCCTTTGTAAGCTATCAGATGAGTTATCTTTCTGTCCTTTGAGAACTTCTACACCATGAGCATGAAATTGATACTTGCCTTCACCTATTTTCCCTCTGAAACTTGGTTCTTTTCTTCTTTTTCAGAGCTTGACTGTAAACCAAGGTGTTCCTGTAGCAGCTCACACCTTTTGGGTTTGGAGACAGAGAAAGTAGTTGGGAAGCCTCAGAAGAGATTCTTTTAAAGCTAGTTGGCTGTATGAGAGAGAATAAAGGGATCCTAAGAAGATAATGAACTGTCCATAGAAAATATTTTATATCTCCAAAAAAGTACTTAATATACACTTCTCTCTCTCAGCCTTAGCCTCTACTAACAGAGACAGATGAAACTACAACTATCAACAAGATGTGAAGGAATACATACACTCATTATTTCAGTCAGTTATGTTCCAAACCCTGATTTTCCTACCAGCTGTAGATTTTGATTTACAAAGACCTTTATGGTTACTGTCTTGGCTTCTTTAGAAACCACCTTAGACTCACTCTCCATGTTTTACAAGAAAAAGGCCAAATCACCTCAGGATTTCTTAGAGCCTGGATGTGGTCTCTGAAGGTACTGGTGGGAGGAGGTGTTTTGACAGAGAGCCCTTACTTACATCAGGTAATTTTTTATATATTTTTTCTAGATAGATTCATTTTAATGATGGTTCAAGCATGCTTTGCCACAAATCTACCTCTATAATTGGGAGATTAATCTAATCAAGCTGTTCATAGAACTGATGAAGTTCAATTTGACAATGGCTGGTACATTGTATATATTTATATTGGTCCATTTGCCCCAGAGTAACTAATGTATTTAGCAATGAATCTATTTTCATTTATATCTTGATGAGTCTTGATCTTTTATTTTGGTGTTGTTGATTCTTTTCATTAAAAAATATATGTATTTGATATTTCAGAGTTCAAGTGTCAAGGCCTACAATGTTTGGTATATTTGTAAATAATCTGGAGAAAAAGAAAGGTAACCAACTGTGCCATTGCTAATAAAGTGCAACATAAGGCTCTGTGGAACTGCTAGTGTATTCATGATACCAAGACAATAAAATGACAGATGACATTCAGTATCCAGAGACAAAAATGAAATCTGTGGAAATACTGTTTTAGGGAACTGCTGTGCACTCAGGAAAAATATTTGTCGGTTTCATTTTTCTCTTCTATAACAAGATCAATTTGTTGCTGGGTGATATTTAACAAAGCAAAAAGTAGCATTTACAAGGAGTGGGATAGAAAATATTATTATGGTCAAAATACTGTGTATTTCTTTGCAATTACTGCCCATCTTGGACCTCTAAGCATACTGTTCCTGGAATGATAGAGCTAGATAGAAAAGATAAGAAGGGATATGATGGAGGTAAATGAAAGATGCAGAGATTACATCCTGTGGAGAAATATTCAGGGATCTTCAGTCTGGAAAATAAATTACTGAATGTGGTATGCTAGAAATCTATACATCATGAGCAATATAGAGAAAATGATTAGAAACAATTGGGGTGTTTTTTGTTTGTTTGTTTGTTTTGTTTTGTTTTAATTTGAGGCAGAAGGGTACAAACTGAAATTATCAGACAGCAGAATCAAAGCAACATAAGGAAATACTCCACATTGTGGAACGATAAGCTGCACTGATAGCCAGCTGCAAAGTGTTGCAACTCTGACATGAGACACTGCACATGTTAAATAAACATGTATTGAAAACACCAGTTAGGCCAAGTCATTTAACGAAAATCATTTCAGACTCTAGAAACACAAGACAACCACATCCACCCCAGGAAATACAGACTGCTCAAAGCTGGGGAGGACATAGTGGGAAGTATCTCTGGATTTGTTTCTTGTTTGTATATTTTCTTTAGGTGTCTTTATTAGTTAGCATCAAAGAAAGGATCTCCTTTCTAGAATCTCCTGAAACTTTCACCTAAACAGTGTCCAATCTGATAGTCATACACTCATATTATGATCTATTGTGTGTGACTTCAAGGCTATTTATTCTTCCTTCCTTCCTTCCTTCCCTCTTTAAAAAGTAAACAATCTGTGTGAAATTCCATAACACATTTTTAAAGAGAATGGGGTGGCTTCAATTTGTTTTGTCTCATGTGTTTTTCTTTCTTACAACAAAGATTTTGGTTTTACTCTAAAATTACATTTTTCTCTATGATTACTATTCAGACAGATGCTAGTTTACTCTGACAGGAAAAAAAGAGGACACATTAATGTGTCATCTATTTTGTCTAAAACCTGCTAAATTAATGGAGAACTACCATCACTGAAGCAGAAAATAAGGTTGGATTTCAGTAATGAATGATGCCTGGCTAATGATACTAAACACCATTAGAGCAAGAGAGACACTTTTTTCTCCACATAGGCTGATTGGGGAGGGGATTGGCGTTGGCAGGAGGATGCAAGTCTAAGTGAGAAGAATGTGTTATTCACTGCAGTGAGCAAACACTGAAATTTGAGAAAGAAGTTAGAAAGCAAGAAAAACAAAGGAGGTCAGAGGTAGAAAACAAACAAAACTATGTGAAAATTGAGGATTTGACACAAATCTTTGGCATTGTAAAAAACCGCATTTTGCCAGGTATGTTTTCTTGTCTCTCAATTTTCATGTGTTTAGGACATATGTGGACCACAGGATCCTGGTCAAAATCCCAGTCTACAGAGTGGAACAGCATCAGAAAGTCAGTGTGAACCATCCTTTTTTTTCCCTTATCGTTCACTGGATGGTGGGAAACTTACATATAGTTCTCACTGAAAGATTTGGAATAAATGTAAAATAACAGGACTGATTTTTCCAAGTGTCTTTTTTACCCACTGTAGGTGTTTCAGCAGGACAAAATTATTCTTTGCTGTGATGAGATACAACATTTTTCAGCTGTTCCATGTGGTGTGACTGAGATGACAAAAATTAAGTATTCTAGTTTGCTTAACTTCTATTCACCATCTTTTCAATTTTAAATTTTTAAGTCAATCATTTCAATGCTTTTCTGAATCTAAAAGGTTGATGAAAAGATCAACTGCATGTTTGACAAATTAACTCCCTCTATGACATTATTTTTCTTCTTTATTTTTTTCCTGAAGAGTCTTATGTCTAAAAGCAGGCTTGAATTGCCATATCCAGGACAAAGTGATCTAGAAACTGATGTGAAATAAGAAATTTCTTCCTAATTAGTGTCAGAAAAATTACCCAAACTTTAAAAAGTAGTGTCTGCCACTGTATTCCTTCTGACCTCCTCCCCCGCAAGAAGGGACTGGAAACTCTGTGGGTTATTATCATGTAGGACCAATACTGCTCCCAGTACCTTGTGTATATAACGAGTTAGCACCACAGACAGCTTTCATTTCAAACCTGATGCAGTCACAGCATAGAAATATTTGGGTACTTGCTCCCTCTTTGGCCTAAAATTAGGTGGTTATTTTTCAGTTTCATCAGTTAGCGTAGCTCTGCAGAGACTGACAAGACTGCAAAATGCTATTTGGGTGACTGTAACTGAGCTGAGCTTGCTCTCACTCGTGTGTGGCACTGCATGTTCTGCAGACAGAATGGTCTTTCACACTGCAGCAGAGAGAGCTTCACAGGACTCTTTCCCTGTGATCTCTTGATTAACTTGTCTGTACGTTTGGGTGCAAGATGGAGATTGTGGAATGGGATAGATAGGCTGCAGATTTGTTAAGACAGCAGTCCATGACTTGTGCTGATTTGATTTAAATCCTGTTCACACTAATGGGCTAGGTAGTTGTAGCACCATTACATTAAATTTATAACTCATGTTATATTTGTGCATAGGACCTGACTAAACATACTAAAATTCTTCTTAACTTCTGAGTGTTCTTGCTTTCAGTTAGCTAAATAATTTAAATATTGAAAACATCCAAAAAATGTAAATTATTTTTTTAATATTAGATATGTTTCTTCTCCTTCCATGGATTTTACTCTGGAATTATTAATGGAACCACTATAGAAATTACTTATATTTTACACCTGTAAGAATAATGAGATTAAGACAACTACCACAGCTTTGACTGACATAAGGTCTAAGTGCTTGACCCACACTTCACATAATTTTCCTCTCTTATCTATAGAACAAAAAAAGACTGTGTAAGTGCCTAATAACTAATATGCTTGTTTCCTGGAAAACAAGTAAAAGGAATGCATATTTGACATTTTGCTGAAGCAAACATCACCAAAGTGGAAATGATGTAAAGTTTGGGAACTATTAGGCTCATACATAAGGACTGATATGAATTTAACTACCCAAAAGAAGTGAAATATGGTTTAACATGTATAACCTACCTTGACTTTCCAGGGTAATGAATCCAATTATTTTTTTCCTGTGGATATTTTCACTTTAGGACAACCTTCCAGTTTTTTTTCCTTCCTCTTACTAGACAGTATCACAAAAATTTTAAGTATTCTCTTGTCTCATAATACCTTACTAATTTCATTCAGCACCAGAGAATAAGAAAGCATCCTTGTGTATTTCTCACTTTAGCTGTTCATATTTTATTGTGAACAGGATAGGAGGTGTTGAAAAACACTCTTGTGACACTGAGTTAGCATTCAAAGCAGGAGTGTATGATTGGCTTGGGAAAGCAATCTTGGATGACAGGATGTCTATTCTCTTTAGGTCCAAAATTAAACTGTTTTCAAAAAGTTAATAAAACCCACAAGAATTTTTGAAGCAGAATCATTTATGCTTTTTAAAGTCCTTCATATACCAAATGCTCATTAGGACAAAATGATAGCACCTGCAACTCACTGAACATAATTTACATTTTTACTTCATATATTTCTTGTTTGGTTTCAGTTTTATCCTAATTAAAATGTGGGCCAATATCCATGAGTATGGGCTGGAAGGGCAGTGATGCAGAGCAATGAGCTGGAGGCCACTGATGTGTGGCATGAAGCTGGAGGCACCGATATGAGACATAAGTAAGACAGTTTTATGGAGTAGCCTAGAGAGGCTCCAGGGAGAAATGATATGCTAGAAAATGCTACTGAAGTCCTGTAGTCTGAAAATTACTAGAGGAAGACAGATGGATGGGATGACCGATAAAGGACAGAAATCTGTAAAATAGCTGATTTGAGAGAACTGGTAGGCTGAGTGTATCAGGGAAAAAAAAATCAAAACATGGAAGCCCAGTGGAACAAAAGGCAAGTGCTATGAATCACTGAAGTATGAAACAAGCAAGTTTTCCAAAAGCTTGATTAGCAGAGCACAGTTATTCCTTTGACTGAGAGGGTCAGCCAAAGCAAACTTTGAAACTTAAATATCACTCGCAGTAGCCAAGAGGTCGCAATACGTGTCCTGTGTCAGGTCAGAAATGATAGACCATGGAGAAAGAATTTCACCCTTATTTCCACAAGCAGCTGCAGTTGCTCAGCCATGGTTCTCCCAGTGGTGCAAGTGGCAGACCTCACTCTGTTGTGCACAAGTGAAGGTGAACTGAGTGGCCTCAGAAAGCACTTGGTGGCTGTGGAGGGAGGCTCAGTTTGAGCAGATCTGTGTTGTGTGGCAGTGCCCTACCCTTTTGGAGGTCGTGGTGCTGCAGAGCACACTGTGCCAAGTACCCTTCTGCATGCAGCTCAGTGTCTGTGCCAAGAAACTGAATAAATTAGCCTGTAAGGAGCTGCATGCTGCTGCAGCTACTCTGCAGTGAGTGCCTGAACCCTTTCATTTGCATATAGCTTCACTTACATGTAGTTCAGGTATGGCTACCTTGCACTGAAAACTATTGCATGTATTTACTTCTAAAACAATAATAATGGCATGTTAGTTACATCCTGTATTTTTANTTTTTTTGTTTTTTTTTTTGCGTCAGCCAAAACTGTATTTGGAACTCAGAAAACCTATAAGAAGTTAATATTCATTCCAGCATATTGGTACAGGCAGATTCTTAACATGAGCTTTTTCTATTATCCTACCAGTTTTCCTGTGCTTGTCACATTATTAGAGTTTATGCTTGAAATTAGATTGTTATGCCTAAGGAAAATAGTCTTTTGTATTTTAAGGTATTTATCAGTTTTGAGGATGTTTCCCTGATGCTAATTTTTAAATTCTGTAATGTCAGAAAATAATCATGGGAAAAACCCCCACAAACCCTAGACTAAATAAGGGTGAAATAATTTGGAACATATACACTTAATTAGTATTTGTCTCTTATGTCTGATTCTGTTCTGATAACCATATCCATTAAAATATTTTATAACATTTACTTCATGTCAAATTTTAGATTTTGGCTTTGGGTTATGGTATATATTAAAATTTTCTAGTTAGGCACATAGGCACAAAGGTTTCTTGTGTGTAAAAGAATGAATCAAAGTTAGTGAGGAGCTTACTATTTTATACTATACGTGACTTCTCTTTCCATCTAATGCGCATATGCATGTTTTCTTTAATACTTGTATTTATGGTATGTTGGGAAATAAACCAGAGACCAGAGCTTTTCCTTGATTAACAGTGTTCTGGAAAGGGCTTTGAGAGAGGCTGAAATTGAATTAGGATCCAAACTTATAATTCAGTGCTATGATAATCTATAAAATAAGAAACACTATTAAATCAACAGGAAATGAAAAAGGCTGCAGTTAGCCAAGCAACCATCACTCAGGACAGAAGCTAAGTGATCCTTGAACCAGATGAATCAATCCAGACTGCCAAGGTCAATGGCTGCCATACGCGAGGAAATATGAACACATGTAGTGGGAGCCTTGCAATAAAATGAGCCATGCTGCCATCTTTTGTTAATAGCAGCTTTATCTGATTAAAGGGCTGAAGGCAGCCCTTGTATCAGCAAATTTGCACTAGCATTTGGAGCAAATTGACTGACAAGAGATGATCCAAGGAAGAGTTATGAAGTAGCAATGCTGCAGTACAGTAATACGCTATTAAGCTGAGCAGAGGTACTGCAGACAGCAGATTTTAGTATCTCTCTACAGCTGAAAGGGGTTTAAATAGCTGTGTTTAGTACATAAAAGGGGTTTGTATGCTACTTTATTTTCTGATGAGTAGGGCACAAAGCTGAGAAACAAAAACATGAACTTGGACTTCTAAATACTTTTCCAGCAGCACCTGAATAGAAATATTCTTCTTTTCACTCTAGTGCATTATCTCTCATAACTTATAGCCTCTTTTGCCTTTCAGCCTCGATCAGTTCTGTCACTCTCACATCTATTTCACAAAATAGGATTTGCATAATGACCAATTTTGCAGAGATTCAAAACATAAATTAGGTTTTTCTGACACTGCAGTAAAAGAAATTCGAAAAGATTTGATCTTAGTGACTGTCAGAGTCAGCAGGGGTGAAAGTTAAGTTGTGTAGAAAGCATAGCAATCATACTTTTCATTAGGACCTGCATATTTTCTCATTGATCATTCTCAGTGCATCATGCAGATGGAACACCAATCTCAAACATGACCTTAATAATGATTCCCTTACATGAGAATAATAATTCACTGCCCTTTCAGTTACAGTATAAGATCTTAACAATGACTTCACTCATTTCTGTAGTCAAAGAAACCGAGTTACCGAAACACCTAGTAGTGATAATAAGCACTGACAGGAATTACTTTAGTGCCTTTAGCCATTAAGAACTCTCCTTGATTGAAATTTTGGATTCTGGCATGGTTATATGAAAGAGGATAGAAGAGGGACTGCTCTAAGATAGTGATAAGAAATTGCAAGGTTTGCTGTAATGCAGAGGAGCAGATGAAATGGAAATTGTTCCATCCTGAATGCCAGCATCTGCCATAGGTAAAAACACAAGCACTTGCAGCACACTTCTGAGTGCTTTTTCAGAAGCTTTCTCGTATGTGAATTGTGCATCTCTGAAGGCTAAGACAAAGAGACAAGACTTGCAAGAGATACCAGTGAGTTAGTGAAGATTGCAGTGTGGTTCTGAGAAGAGAGAGATCTTTTGACCTCAGTGCTGGGAAAAAAAAGAGGTTTGAAGTTTCAGAAGAAAAATTCCTCTCCTATTGGATTCCTTTTACAATTAGGAAACTGTTTCAGGTTCTCTACAAGTGAATAAGAAAGTGAAACAAATGTATTGAATATCATTTTTTCCTTTGCAAAGATACAGTTTGCAAGGCTTAGGACTTCAGATAATAGGTGAAAAAGGGATGCGTTAATTGAGGAACTTTACATTGATGGGCACTGGGTTCTCCTAACAAAACCAAGAGAATTTGAAACAATAATATCTTTTTGAAGGATTTATAGTGATCCTAAACATAATGAGACCTGTGGTCCACAGAAGCTTGTACAAACAATGAAATACTGCTTTATAAAGTAGGGTAATACTGCTTTGTAGGCAGGGTAAACACTCCCATGGGACTCAGTTACCAACACCATAGGAAGTAGGTTAGCCTTGCTGTAGTAAGTTAGGTGATTTGCCTGTCCAGCTAGTAAGCATATTGGGCTGCCTTTCAAATGGAAACTCATGGCTGCATGTGCAAAAAAGTGGGCAAACCTGGTGGGTTTTTTCCAGGTTTCTTTCGATATTATTAGAAACATGTAAGCTTTATATGCCATGAGGGATTAAATACTACCTGCTTAGCAATGACTGAGAGAATCTGGGAAACCACTTATCCCAGGAGAAAAAAACTGTCTCAACCAGATTTTTTACCAGCCCTAAATAAGACAAGGAGGAAATCTGTATTTCAACCACGGATGAAGCTACATTATAATTAGAGCCAAACATTAATCTACTTTGCATGAGCAGTAATATAAATGAAGATATGATACATGTACCCTGGATTGGGCGGCAGCAGGATAGAAGTTTGTCATCCTGTCAGGCTGGAGGTGACTGTCGATGCTTGTGTACAGATGCTCTGTGTCACCTGTGTAAGCCAAGTGACTGCAGTGAAGGCATGCACAGAATGCTTTTTCCAAGTGCTTTAGTGTATGTTGAGATTAGGAGGCCTTGGTGAAAAAAGCTATGCCTCCTTACCCCTTATGAAAACAGAAAAGTGGTTTCTAAGGTATCATTTTAACTGCATTAATAGCTTTGACAGAGGGTGTTTCTTATGTTTGTTGGACTGAAATCTTTCTAGCTGTTTACTGATTTCTGGGCAAACTAAATTACAGTTTATTCCTTTAACTAGCCAGTCTCTTTATGCTTTAAGATCTTTCTCTAACCTGTGGGTTTCAGTGAGGCACTTTTAAATATTTCTTCAGACTAATACTGGTGTAGCTGCTTTGGATCTGCAGGACTTCTTAACAACATGCAGATGGTTCTCAGAATAATTAACATATCTATGTTGCCTCTAGCTCAAGCAGCAGGCAGCAGCATTTGCTGAGAATGTTGGCTCTAAAGGTCGGTGGTGGCCTTTTTTGGGGCAGTTTTCTTTGTAACAAGAATGCAAAAATGAAAAAAAAAGTCAACCTCCTCTCCTTACATTTATCATTGAATACATACATGATAGTGGTGGCTTTATTATTGTCAGAGAATTGTCTTTACCTTTTATCTGAAAATGTGTAGCTAAGCAGCCATGTTTCTGCTTCAGTGAAAACCTTCACATTTAATCTATTTCACCACCAACATAAAGAGACTACTTTTGTAGATTTTGTGGAACAAGAAGCTAACTAACTCAGTCAGTTACCTTCATGTCTCATAGTCCTGGAGTGTCTGTTATCCCACCTGCCAAGCCCCGGTAGCCAGCAAACAGCACAAGTTTTAGACATAGCTTTTCTACAAGGAGTTACTTGAGAGAACATAATCTTAACCAATATGTTGCATAAAAGGAGTAAGAAAACTCAGCAAAAGAGAAAAAGGTGCTGAATTAACCACAAAAAAATCCCCAAAACATGCTAGGTACATCACACATAGAATTTTGTTCAGTATTGTAGACACTAAACAAGATGTGGATAGGTAAACTGAACTAGATTTATCAAGAAATTATTTCCATTGTGCACAGTTAATATTTTTCTAACAAATTCAGAACTGAAATATTCATGGTATATGCAACAAAGTAGTGTATTTCTGATACTAGTCAAGCTCTTTTGCTATCTTTCTGCCAGTATCTTGAGGTTTTTACATATCTTTAGATCTTAAAAAAATGTGAAAGTATAAGAAAAGTATTTACATATTAAATTTATGGATTGTGCTTAAAATTGTAGTTTGTTCCAAATAGTCTTATCATAAAGTTCTTTGAAAGTGATCAGCATTGAGAGATTTTAGGGACAATGATTGAAAATTTTATCAAAGAAAGAAATATAATACTGGAAAAACAGCTGTGGAGAGGGTAGAGGTCACTGTGACCTTGATTGAAAAGTGAAATTTGTAGGCAGTTGATGTTTCATGTGAAAGAAGACCCAGTTACCACTTTAAAATGTACAAATCTTTCCTCTCCCTGGAAAGAATTGAGCCAGCCTACCGACTATTTTCTGTTATTTAAATAAATGTCAGCTATATCATATCCAAGTAAAAAGATGTGTCTGTAGGCAGAAGAAATTGCCTTTTCACCATGAAAAGATGAATATGTTTGATTATGGATGGGCATGGTTAATTAATGCAGCTGTACAGTCCAAGGCAGTAGTATTTTAAGTACTTTATTAAAGTCTGAAATTTGAAATACTACACAAAGTTGTTTGGAATGGAAATACCTTTACATCATTTTTAACAGCTGATGTTTAAGATACAGTTATTAAAATGACATGTAAGTGATAATCATAACAGACCAACATAACGCATTGGAATTCTTCATGCTCTCCTGGAAGAAATATGTGTTCACCATTGCTCTTTTTATTAATAGAAACAGGAACAAAAATAGAAAGCTAAGCCGACAATTTTTTTGAACACAGGCCAAGAAAATTTAAAATTACCCTAGAGAAAACAAGGCTGAACACAAATGAAATAGTTAAGCATGTTCATTACTGATGTAGGGCCCATAATTAAGCTTATTTATATCTGACTTAAGGCTTGTAGTTAAGCATACCCATAGCTGGCTTTTATGCCAGTGGAAATTGGATCAGGCTCTTAGAGAACATTAATGGTTCTGTCCCACTAGGATGCTTAAAGGCCGGCTCCTAATTTGAAACTACCTGTTTTTCTGTAAGAGAGGTGGGGCTGTTTCCAGCCCTACTCACCTGCATGGACAGGGCTGTGAGAAAGCTCTCTGTGCATGGCTGGGGAGTGCTGGGCTAGGACAGACCCCACTGCAGGACAGCCCGGGTGCAGGAGCTGCCATCCTGACCTCTCTCTGCATCCTCCCTCCCACCAGTCTTAGATTTCTTATTCCCCTTCAGACAAAACCTGGAAAGCTGGAGTAAATCAAAGATTCAGACATGAATCTGGCCCCAAAAATAAACCCCTAAGACCAAAACTTTCCAAAGAAACTGGCCAAGAGAGCTACATAGATGGCCTAATTCCTCAAAAGACTGAAACCTGTGGGTACTTGGCTGGATACCCAAACTGCTTGAAAATGGGCTATACATTATTTGAGTATCAACATTACCAACCGTCATCTCAGTTTCACAAAGGCTGCTTTTCAAATATCCTGCACTCAGATGCCCATAGCTATCACAGCAGTGAGTGTTCTGTAAGCACAGTTACAAAAAAAGCTGTCAATTGTGTATCTGCCTATATCTCCTGTATTCTCAATTCTTCTACTTTTCCTTTACATGACACTTTATAATCACATTTTACATTAATTTTTATAGCTATTTTAATGAATATAGAAAAGAAACTCCAATAAGTGTCACTACTTTTATCCTATACATGGAATAATAGTTATTCATCTAGTAAAAAAGCACTGCCATATTTTAAAGAACCTTCCTGAGCATATTTGTGCCAAATATTTATTTCTTAAAAATGTAAATGCGTCATCCATGCTATATAGTCTTGTAACTTTACAGCCTGCTTCAATTTGTATATATCCCCACTGATCACTCCTACATCTGTGTTAGTGAACTTATATAATAAAAAATATTATCCAAACTATTCATCTGGTCTCCTTGTCTTTGCTCCTTCCCTCTTCAGCAGGACTGCTAGCTCTAACCACTAAATTCAAATGTACATTTTGTGACTTATTGCTGTGAGAACAGGGAATCTATTGAAAATACTTAAAAGTGTTTAACATGTGTTTTGGAATTAAGATTGCAATCACTGAAGGAGTATACAAGGAGAAGGGATTTATAAAATGTTAGAGGCCTTATTAGATGGAGGTGTATTGTGAAACTTCTCCTTTTCAGATGCATTAAAGCATTAGGTGATTCTCCCTGATATTTGACAGAGTGACTTTTATATTGCATCTTTCATGAAATGCCAAATCCCATTCTCCATGGCTACGCACAGAATCTTCAAATATTCCTGGGGGTAAGACATTTCTTGGTGTGAGAAATAAGTGTAAATTCTGCAGAGCAAGTGTTAACAGGTAGGATCACCCAAGATTGCACTGGGGAAGGCCTTTTCATCACCACACACCAAGCTTGTCTTTCTGCTTTATATCCTCAGGGTAAATGTGAAATCCTGCTCTTTTCTCCCTCCACCCTTTTCCAGGAAGATACTACTTTGAAACAACAGAGCAAAAATAGGCCTTACCTTAGAGGGGAGAAAAATTGTATTGACTTTGAAAATGGAGAGGAGCATAGTCCAGAGGAGCAAACAGCAGACTTGAGAAAATTGCAAATGCTTTCTCCCCTAACGCATATACAGATACAAAGCAATCAAACAAAAATGAGATTGTGCAGCTAATAAAATCAATCAGGCCAGGCTGGCTAGAGCCATTTCCAGATGGCCATGGAGAGTTCCTTATCACTTCTGAATGGTTATTGACGAATATGTACCAACACTTGATCTCTCTTGGGAAGCTATTTAATTTATCTCCAAATCATCTGTCTAACTCCCGGGTGGCTGTTTATCTTGTATCAGTATGTTTTCCCAATCATTAAAGGATTCCTTCCTTGTTTGCCTAGATTTTCCTATGTTTCCTTTTTCTTTGCAGATTGTTTATCTCCAGTTTTCTCACTCTAGGGGAGCATGTGCATAATTTGTTTGTCAATAATAAATAATGAACATATTTTATTACGTGTTACTAATGTTTTGGTGTAGAACAGAAGTAAAAACCTTATAAAACTGCAAATTCACTGAAATTGTATAAATACAAATGGGCACCTGGCATATATATTTCTATTTGTCTTTTTTCCTTTATTTTGTACATCAGTATTATATTTTTATCTTTGTTTAGTTATAAGTAAATAGCATAAATATATATAGTGTGTGTATATATATACACACACACATAGTTCAGTACATAAATTGCATGTTGGGTATGTTTGAGCTTTTTTGGGTAGAGACAAGACGTATCTGGTTATTTCACGAAATCAAGGAATGGCTAAAACTTTTGCCTTTAACATCGGATGCCAGTCATTTGATATACCCTAACATTTTACTGTGTCCCTGACTCTCAGCCTGAAAAAAATAATTTTAGTCCTCTGTTCATAGGTGCACTGAATACCTTCTGATTTCTTCCTTTTAAAGTCTGTCTTCAGTGATGGCTTGAACTTACCTATCTGTCTCTATTAAGTGTCTTATGGGATCAACCCCTTTCGTTCACTTACTTTTATTCACTTATGATAGTGCCTTGCTTTCACCTATGATTTCCTTGAGGTAGTTGTACAGATTACACTGTAACCCTGTGAGTAAGTTGCAGTTCTCTTTCTGCCCAGGTCCTATCACACAAACAGATCGAACAGGAGTATACGGGGGCTTCTCCAGGTCAGTCAGGGAAGAGTGCAGCAAAATTTATAACAGAAGCAAGACTGATAAATTGTCAAACATAAGCAAAGATACCAGAAACTGTCCCATGGGGTTTAGCATGAAGGCTGGAATGGTGCAAAATACTAGTGTCATCAGTTCTGTGATTCTGTATTAGGGACGGGAGAATCCTTCTGAAAACATGCCAAGCACTTCCTTTTGATGTCTTACTCTTTGACCCCCCCAGGTGCTTTGTAGGTTAAAAACTTTTTTTCTGATTTATGATATATGTATGCACAGGATTTTTGTCTCCATTTGTCCTTGTTTCAGCACTGTCCTTGTCTTTAAAGTTAGTGCTTGACATTCTCTTCTTGATGCACAAAGACAAATCAGTCTTCTCCCTTTTGTTGTACATTATGGGCTGGTGGACAAACCCAGTCTCCTAGTGTGCCTTAGTAAGACAGGCCATACAGTGCCTTAATCATTCTTATGTGTCTGTACCAATTCCAATCTGAATCCCTCTTTTGTGGTAATGGCTCTGCACAGTGTTCACTGAACTCTTACTGGCTTTCTGCACAATAGGCTGAAGATTTCCTAGGCTTACTTGAAAACAGCTTGATGGCTGCATTTTAAACTTTCACTTTTCACAGGCACTGCATTGATGAATTATACACATAATGAGATCAAAACAAGGACCAATTTATTTTATTCAGTCATCACAGTCCATTATCTCCAGGCTCATTGCAGAAATCAACATTATTTTATTCTCCCAGTGTGAGGCCTTGCATTCTGACTCTTTCTGTACTATTCTATTCTCATATTCTGTACCTTTCACCCCATTTTTATTTCAGCTTTAAGGTGATGCTTATGTTCTATCTGTACAGTCTATCCTCTGTTCATAATACCCCTCTGCTTCATTCTGTCAACAGATTTTGTTAGGACACATCTATAATTTTCAGGAAAAATGTCTCCCAACCCTGTGATTTCAGTAGGGTCTTTCAGATTACTTCATTACATATTTTGCCTCATCTCTGAATAGAAATTCATTGCTTGTCAATGACCTGTCTGGCAGAAAATAGTCATTCTACTAAAAGGGAACATTGCATTGAAGGGCTGCCTTAATGACACACCACAGGCAGTTATAACCCAAGTCTTCCATATCAGATTTGGTTTGGAACCTCCCTAGGACCAAGTTAGATGGCAGATGTTTTCTTCATCCAACACCTACCTTCCAAGTCATTCCTTAAATATCAGTTTATGCCAACATAGCAGCTTGGTCTGGTTGGTTTAAGCACCTCTCAAAGGGACAGCTCTCCATGATATGCCAACAGCCATTCCTTCATGTGTGTGACCTTAGCATTTAAACCAGCAGCTAGGGTTCATTTGTGTGAGTGGGGAAACACTCACAGTCATTTCCCTCTGTCACATAGAAAGTTGTGGTTGGGATATTGCCTCTCCAGGTCTCACATTTATCTGAGATCTTGCTCGTGTTTCTCCATATCAATGTTAAAGACCAGAAAAAAGTTATTTTGGATTAACTTGTTGTATCCCTCTGGGGAATGGTTTGCCCCAAAACCCCCTAAAGCCTGTAACCATGTAGTTTGACCCTACTTTCTCCTCTATCTCTCACCAATTGGCTCAGTGCCAGCTATCACCCCTGGGACAGAGAGCCTAGATAAATCCATGCTCTTCCTTGTTCGCCCTCTTTGTCCCTGGGATCCCCTTCGGGAATAAAGCCTCGGAACATATCCCTGAGGTAAGGAGCCTCTTTTGGATTTCTTTTCCCTATCTTGAAGCTTACTCCCCCAAAGCCCCCAAAAATCTGAGCTAGCATCGTGACAGAGGGGGTGGAAAGGGGGGTAAAACTTCATAAACTCTTTATTTTGGATCACAACTCTTTGATGATCTTAGGCGGACTTTCAACTGAAATAAAATCATTTTACTTTATGCATCAAAGATAATGTAATAATCGCACTCCCATGCATGTGCGGAAGTAGGAAAAAATAAACTGTCACATATTCCATCATTTTTAATCTTCACTCTTTGTGCAGTCATAGAGTGTAGAAGTATATTTTGATTGGTTGTTCCAAGTCTGAATTCTGTAGGAGGCCACGAGTTCCGGGGTGGGCAGAAGCCTGGATTAGTTGTGTATGGATGTTGTCATGACTCATAACCAAAGAATGACATAAAGAGGCTGCAGTAAAGCATTTCTAAAGTAGAACAGTATGTCCAGATTCTGTTCTTTTGTTTTCTTTAGAGAAGGATTATATTTAGTGAAAGATCCCTTGGGCAGGTACTGGCACCTGCCTCCTCATGACATGTGATAACAGAAAAGCTAATTAATTTATTTTCATTCCTTTGGAATCTTTCTAAACCAGGGCTGCTTGTGGCTGTAAGAAGAATGTGTAATGGGGTTAGCTGCCTTTAACGGCATTGGTATTTGGAAAGCAAACTCTTCTTTCTGAGATGCTCTGTTTCTGTTTGCATCTTTATCATATTTTTTACCAACAAAAAATAAATAAGAAATTAATCTTAAAAATCAAGCTCTATATTAGCCCAAAAGCAGTACCAAAAGTGAAACTAAGAGCTTAAATATGAACAACAGAGAGCCTTAACAAGGTGCTTAACAAGGTGTGACAGTTAATCAGGTTTGTAACAAGCAACAGATAAGCAATGGAAGTAACAGGAATCTGACAGTCTTTCACAAATTAAAGTATGGATTCTCCTCAAGTGTTTTTGAAGGCCTACTTTAGATATTCATGGTTTTTGCTACACTAGGTCAACCCTGAGCTAATTCACAGGTATTAATACCTTTCTACTTCCTTCTATCAGATTGTTTTCACTCATTAGAGACAAGAGGAGAATTACAATTTCACTGGACATCATGTAAGTAGCAGCCACATCACTGCCACGAAGTCCTACATTTGTTAAACATAGCATATCTAGGTGCAGGACTGAAAATGCATCTTCAGGCATGAATTGTTCTTTGCTCAAAATCCAGCACATTACAGTTTCTCAGTAGTGGTTTGTTTTCTTGCTCTGAGAGCACAAGCTCTATTAATAATCTGTGTTCATACAGCTACTGGCAAACCAGGAAAGTAAGTGATGTTGTGGCACAGTAGAAACAACAGCTTTTAATCACACCAGCAGTGTTGTCTGGAGGGAAAAAGAGAAAGCCAGTGCTAGATGTGCAGAGGAAGTAGAGAGAGACTGCAGCAAGCTCATGGAGAGTTTTATAATCAAGAAGTTCCTTTTGCACAGGGTTCTGAAATAAATGAGCAGCCACTGGAGTTGCCTGACAATGGGGGTGATATGACTTACTGTCCAGGGATCACAGAAGTTATTCTGAGCCAGACATATTGAATTGCTCATTGTTTTCTCCCACTGAACAGTCTTATAATTCAAGTACTTAATCATAAAGAACAATCAAGTTCTTTCCCACTGACTTCAGCTTTTCTACCTTTCTCAGCTGGCTGATCGTGTCTCAGATAATCTGACCCATCTCATCTCAGACAGAAATACCTGATGGTTCCCCCTCCCTCTGTGCCTGCCTTCTCCTTTGTACTAGAGTTCTACTTTCTCCTTCATATTCCATAACTGTTATTTGCTGTTATTTTCCTTCACAGTTTTCTTGCAGTGATGGCATTGCTTACAGAAATGAGGAAAACCTTATTTCTGCCCTCTCCCATGTTCTTGCTGCCTTACACTGTTCTGTCCGCATTCCTCTTTTGCACTTTGGTATGCTTTTTCATTAGTGACTCATTAGCTAGAGATAACAATTTGAAGCTCAAATATCAGGACATTACAGATTTCACAAATCACATTTCTGTTCAGGGTCTTGGATGTTTTTCAGATTGCATTTCCCAGCCACATCCCTTGTTATGGCAGCACCATTGATTTGACTGAAATTCTGCCTTATGCAATCAAATGAGATTTCCTTGCAGGATAATAATGAGAGTTTTGGTCTCAGATTAGTCTGAGCTGCAACACTAACAACTGAGTATGTAACAAATGCAGAATTTTACTTACCAGCTGGTAGTGCAGCCTGATTTATAGACTCAGATATGTAAAAGCATTTAAAATGGAGTTACACAAAGGGAGGTGATGGTCATAATGGAGAACTAAAAATATCTTGGAAAAAGAAACTTCAAATTTCACTTTTCCAAGGCTAATTATTTTTTACAGTAACCAATGAAATCCAAGATATTGAGATATTAAGATAATTTTTTGTTTTCTTAAAGATGAAAGAAAAGTGAGATTTAAAAAAAAAAACTCAGAAGGCTTAGTAACATACAAGTCATCTGAACTTACCAGCAAAAAAAGAAGTGCATCTCTTTAGGGTTAAGGGGAAAAAAACTGTTCTGGCCCCACTGGGCATTAAAAATGATAAATCTTTGGCACAAGGAAGGGATTTTAAATTAAATTTTCTTTTCAACCTAAGGCTTTTTTTGATTTATACTATCTAGCCCCAAGCAAGGGTCTTAATTATTTTTGATTTATTTCCTTCATTCCTGAGAAAAGTCTTTCAGCTTTTCTTTATTATTATTATTTCAGTTCTTCTTCTGTAGGCATATCTATGTTTTCTAGCTCTTATTTTTACTGCTAAGTTTTCATGGGATTATTTTCCCTCTTATGTGAAATACTCTTGTGAAAATCTTCAGGTCTTAAAACTCAGCTTGCTTTCACCAACATAATGTAAGGTTGGAGTCTTTTGATTTTAATTTAACTTTGTTAATTTGTTTCCCCATAACTTCTTGCTGTAAGTGAGATATCTTGTTCTACCCTATAAAGTTATAAGTTTCCCGAGTACCAATATGGCCTCTTTTTCCTCTCAGATGATATTTTTAGATAAAAGCTTATGGACCTTTTACCCTAGTGATAGAATGGGGTTTAGTCATATGTTTTCTCTTCTTTACAAGAAATAGTTCTGTTTTCCACTTACCATGTGTATAAATGGAAAAAAATGTCTTGGCACACTTTCAGGACAGTGATGGGAAATTGTCCATGCCCTAGCACAGGTCAGTAATTAAAGCATTCTCCAGAACTGCAAAATCCTCAGTCAAAAGAAAGAAGTTGAACCTTTCTCTATTCAGATTCATGAAGCTGTGGCTGTTGCTGTAGAACAGGGAAAGGCTGCTTTTTGCAGGAAAGTCTGAAGGTGCTTTCTGAGCTCTACCAGGGTGGAGATTCTCTGCCTGGCAAGAGGATCTTCTTGGGCTGAGGTGTGAGCAGTACCTGGGGCTGCTCTACCCAAGCCTGACCAGGCCGTTCTGCCAAAAAGGAAAATTGTGATGCTGAAAAAGAAAGGAAAAAGAAAGCACTGAGAGAATTTAGGGATTTCTCAGAGTTTACTGAGTGTGAGTTTGCTCTTTGATATAATATCAGGAGTTCGACTCACCACAGCACCCTCCATGGTACCACAGCTTGTGTTCAAACACTCAGCAGTTACGTTCCATCCAAATCATCAGAAACATGAATTTGCCTGTAATGGAGTTTGGGAAGTCAGATTTGACATGACAGGGGTTTAGAGTGCACAAAGTCCACAGTCCAAAACCAACCACAGAATTCAATGCAGCAGTAATATTTAATGATTTTTTGTTTGTTTGTTTCAACAAAACCCTACTCACTGTATGTACAGAAACCTGTGGCCATAGCCAGCTGAGTAATTTGTGTGTATCAATCACAATAAATGATTTTCTTTTCATGCAAAATTCAATGGTGACTTTTTGATTGAAGCAAATGCAAAATGGGAAATAATGGTATTTATTGCTAAATGCCTTTGCAGGATCAAGAGAAGATTTTTCTTTGATGAAATTAAATATTTGGTTTCTATTAAATGCCTTACATGCTGTAAGACATGTTTTAACATAAAATATCAATTTAATATGGAAAAAAATGCCCAGAAAGGAAAATACAATTTCATTCATATCTTTCAGTATTATAAAATAAATGCCAACAGTATGTTTTTCCTAAAGAAGTTTGTTTATTATTTTTAAGGTCAAAATATAAATTTAAGATCTAAAATTATTCAAATCTGTGTGATCACTGCATAGTTAATAATTAAGAGAATAATTTTTGAAGCAGAAGCCTAGTGAAGCATTGCCTTTTGATTCCTGTTTGATTCAGTTAAGCCAAAACATCCATTGCATTTGCTGAAAACAGCTGTAATCTAGAAGAAGGGTTATGCAGAAGATTAATCCACTTGCAGACCTAACATGGGAAAGTATCCAGTTACTGGTCTTCACAGGAATTCAGATAGCATTTTGCAGCACTGTAAGTGCCTAAAAACACAAAGCAGTAAAAAAAGCAAAATTAAATTAAGAGGATCAGCCTTTTGCATGTTTTCAAAATTCCTGAAAATGGATAGGAAAATTTCGTACTCAAGGCCGGAAGTTAACTTCAAGTCTTACATAAATGTTTTAAAGAATGTTTTGATGAATCTTGTTCACGACAAAAGTTCATAGATATGTATGCTGTTATACTACTGCAACACTAGTGAGGAGTAAAACCAGCAAAAATAAAATGCTAACACATGAGACTGCTAGAAAAACTTAATTATTGTTGTAATGAGTCAGATTTACATAGGGGTGGGATTAGTAGTTTCATTTTCAGTACATAGGGTTTTTTGTTTGTGTTTTCTTGTTTGCTTGTTTTATTCTTTCTCAGAAAAAATAGTTTTAAAAAATAGGCTTTGTACTATGAAAAATACAGGGCATCTGACGTGAAGTAAGGAATAGCCAGGGAGGACCATGTAATCATCTGTGTAGGTAGGACATGTAGACCACTAAT
This sequence comes from Rhadina sibilatrix, assembly GCA_013400275.1. Lineage (NCBI taxonomy): Eukaryota > Metazoa > Chordata > Aves > Passeriformes > Phylloscopidae > Rhadina > Rhadina sibilatrix. Next base: position 189,855 of record VWYO01025884.1, read on the forward strand.
TCCAGCAGACAATGTCCATTCTCCCCTCTGTAACCAGGGTTTACAAATTCACCAATTATCAATTCACTCCTTGCCAGCAGAAATGAATTGTCAAAGGTCATTTACACTGTGGAATAGATGCAGTTCTAATGTAAATTGAGAAAAACCCAAAAGCTGTGAAAATATGGATGCTCTACAAGCCAAGGCAAAGCTAGTGTGATGGTTCCTTTGTGTGAAGAGAGGGTTAATTCAGGAAATGCTTTTGACAGTTGTATAAACTTTTTTTTTTCACTCTGATAAATTAATTTTTAGTGATCCAGGGAGCAAGCAGGGAAATGAATTGCCAGGATGACCTTTCTTCCCTTCTGTTCACCCTTCTGCATTTTTCAATGTCGCCCTTTGAATTTCCACATAGAGGAAGGACAAAATTCAGAATTCAGGGCTTCCAGGGCAAGAACCCTCATGCTTCTGCCTGGGAAAAAAAGAGTGTGGATAAGCAAGGTTGCAATATTTGTGCATGAAAATAAATGAGCACAAGGCACTGAGGTTTAGTAAGGAAAGACTCTGCTTTTACCTAAGGAAAAGCATTTATGTTAATATGACATGTATCTACAGCCATTCTAAATTCCCTGTCTGTCCAAGCCCCAGTGCAGAGTTGGTTCAGTTTGCTCTTTGGATCCAGTTACAAAAAGGGCATAAGAAATGCTGCTATTTTTCAAAACCAGACGTAAAAATGGAGGGTAATAAATCAGAGAAGAGGGCTTTGAGTGGTCTAAATGCTGTTGTCCCCGTTTCATCTTAGAATAGCCTGGTGTAAACACAGCACCCAGAACTGTTTTGTAACAGGCAACAAATAACATAGCAAAATTGCTTTAACAATGAGATTAAAAGAGGAAGGGAATTATACACAGAAACTAAATCTTACATCCTTGCAGATACTGGAACATGACTTTTGTGCAGCACTGGGTGGAATCCAGCTGCAGTGTTGCTGTGGAAAAGTTCACCCTTCTTCCCTCACATACCTCTGCTCTTTAATGCAGCAAACATAACTATATATCTTGTCTGGGGACACAGGGATTTTATCCCTTAATGGCCACCAGAGCATACCTATGTACATGCATCTAGCAACTGTATCCAGGGCATTTCAGCACATTCCACCATGTTTTTAATACATATATACATATGGGATTTTACTGTGGTCACTCATGCTAACATATGGGCTTGTCAAGTGCTAAGTACAGGGCCTAGCAAAGCAGACATGGCTTTTTCAAGACCACAGACTCCTTGAATGTAATGTCTTGTGCCAGACTTCCATTACAGAGGATCAGATCTATGAAACAGAAAAATTCATAGGCAAATCAAATACAGCTGACAGGTGGGTAAGCTCTTGTTATGACAGCTGGGTATTGATCAACATAGCATGGGAAAAGCCGGCCAGAAATCAGGAAAATACCAGGGTAATCAAAAGATAGATATTTAGAGGGCTCTGAGCTCACCCTTAGGTTATACAGCCAAGAATACATAATTCATCCCATGTTCTTAAAGTACAAATCTACCAGAGTGAGACACTAAGGCTAGTGGCTAAAGAAGGTAGAAACTAGCTACAGTGAGCAAGCTCATGTTTTATAAGAAAATGCATAAACAGAACTCCTTACACATTTCAGCATTTTTACTACAATCAAATACACAGTCCTGTTGAGCATAGTGAACTATCTGTGTGGACTTACCTTTGGTCTCATCTGATTACAATTCAAAATGTCAAATCTTGCCTTAATATAACTGGAAGTTGGAATATGAAAATAATTTTTACTCAAGCCAAAACCATAGGACTGGTTCCTGAGGATGCTTTGTAAGTCTTGAGCTTGTCAAGGTTGGCAAGATGACACAGGAAAACTAAATGGACCCAGAATGCTCAAAAGCACTATCACAACTTTTTCACTACTATTAAGTAGTTAAACATGGTTCAAGATTTTAGTTTGGGGCTTTTTTACTTACTCCTACGTAAAACATAAGCAAAAGAAGTCCAAGCCCAAAACTTAGAAAAGTAATGTGCAGTATGAAAAGAAGAGAAAAAAAGGAAATGTAGGAATTATGCAAAGCAAAGATAATTCAAGCCTTTTTGCCACAGAGAGGTTATTTTATCAAGTTCTATCTTTCCTAAACAACACATATGAGCACGAAAGAAGAGGTTAATCTTAACCCTGAAACAACCAAGAGCACAGCAGTTCATTTTCTAATTTTGACAAAATAGGCAGCCAGAAAGAGGATTGTGGGTAGTATAATAAATCGTAAGAAAAATTTATCTCTAAATATCAGGTTTTAAGATGGTTTATCAGTCACAGGTAGATACTTAAAACTGACAAGTTGCCTCTCGCAGTTATTCCCCTAGGACCTGGTGCACTTCTTTTGTCTAAGGCATTTTTTGGTTGATCTGGTTGGCCCTTCTTCAACTCATCATTCTCAGGCATTACAGAGGTAGACAGTTTATCTGCTCATATGCAGGAACAGCTTTGAAGACAAGAGTGAAAAACTGCAGAAGAAGGGAATTATGTACAGAGGAAAGTCACAGAAAAGGGGATTGAGGGGGAGGGAATCCTTGCTGGTTTGATAGGTCAAAAGCATTCTGTTGCTCTGTACATGTTAATAGCTAAAGATCACCAATACAGGGCAGCTTTCGCAAACAAACAGTAAACTAACTTCCTCCGTGAGATTGTCCAGAAGTGATTTCACTTGCTTTGGCCTCAAAAGGGCAGATGAGTAGAATGGACAGTTTTCTCAGTCTATGCTCACTAAGCTTACATTTTAAAACACAGTTCTGATCTATCCCTTTCGACTGCACCTGAGATGATCCCAGTCTACATGGTAACAACAAGTCACTCAATTTGCATCCAATTGTCTTCTACTTTTCCTGTTTTTGGCAGTACTTATTTCTTTGCAAAGTACTGTAACACTTATAAAAGTGCTTCCTACAGACAGGTCCAGCATCAGTAACTTTTTAAGAAAAGTAGTAGGATTTTACAGTATAATTACTTGAATAGGTATGTTTGACTGGGTAGGTGGTGATCTGACTGTACCAAAGCTTTGTAAATGAAATGAAGTCACACTTGCCTTGATTACTTGCATTCAGAACTCTGAATTACATATCTTCAGGTAGAGAAGAAGAAAAAAGGTAGAAAACAATTCTGACAATTGATTTTTTTGCCATATAGTCATCTTGCCTTACATCCACATTGGAAATCAAGCTAAGAATCTCTAGAGAGCCAAGAAGAATGCTATTCACCCTCTTGCTCAAGCTCAGAAATTGCTTGGCCTAGTGAGTGACGTATTATCCAAGTTAAAATTAGTATAATGTATAAATGAATATATTTTTCTCCCTTAATTACTACATTTTCTGAAAAGAAAAAAAAAATAATGATATCTGCTTCAGGTGTTACAGTGTTTCTCTGTCCTTTCAGAAGCCATTTTAGTGGCCTTTCAGACATTTTTCCCTTGAAGACATAAATTTTTCCTAAATTAGAATTTTGTGTGGTCTTCAGTGAAAAGTAATTTGAAACCTATTGAATACTATAGGTATTAAAGCAAAAGAATATATATTTGTCTTATTAAAAGGATAAAAGAATAGTTCTAGGGTAATTACTTAATTGTAACTTTGGAGATACTCATTCTGACTCTATGAAACAAAGGAAGGAATGCAAAAGTTATTTTATTCTTTCTTTTAACCTTTAGATATTGCATAATTCTTGTCAATATTTATCTCTTTTTGCCTAAAGCAGATTGAAAATCTAATTTCTTTGTCTTTCTGGGCCTTTTTTTTTTTTTTTTTTTCAACTTATAGCCATGAGAATTACTCAGCTATCAGGTTGTGGTAGCATATTTTCTTCTATTCATGTTATAATTAACTCTGTAATTATTAGCCTGCATTTTGACCTATTCTGTTTAAAATCTGCAAGGCAAAACCCTTCTGGCCATGGCTCTTACCAAGAGAAATCCTTCAGAAGCCAAAAGTTAATTGGGCTAAACTTTTTGGATGAAGAAAAGAAAGGGGAAAAAAGAATAAAAAAAGCAAAAAGCTTATTCTGAAGCCTTATTTTTTATTGTATTGTATTCTTTGATATTTATATGAGAGTGTGAGGGCAGACTTCTAACTGCTGAAAAATCCTAGCACCTGAAATTTGAAGCAGGCATAGTTTTGGAGACTATCTCCCAAGTACCAGACAGGGAGCTATGAGGGTATTAGGAACATGGTAGATTATAAAATAACATAAATGTTTAATCAAGAATAAATATCTGTATGTAAAAGGAGCATAATATTTTCTCTGCAATAACAATAAATTTTTACAATGTTAACGGCAGAATAACCTCTGAGGTTGCAAACAATGGTAATTTTATGTAGTACTACAAAAATCTTATAAGACTCCATCCTTGTTTTACACACACAAAAAAAATAAACAATTTATAAAAAAAAGAGACAGTTTCAAAACTGAGAATTCTTCATTCCCCAAATAACTTAATGCTAACCTCAACTCAATATGTTTCTTTTAATTATTGATCAACTAGCCTTTTACACTCAGCTGGCATAATGTCTCTCACTCTCTGCTATCTCTACAAAATCCCAGTTCTCCACAAATCCATATATATTATCTGCTAGGCACTAATTTGATGTGGAATAGCAATAGAAGATCTCTCTTAACAACTCCAAGTCAATCCGCCAAGTATTAATCACTGGAAAATTACTGACACCTCTTTTGTGTTTCTTCCTTTCACCTTCCAGACCCAGCCCTGTCTCTGTTCCACCATTTAGCCCATTTTCTCATTCATTCTTCAGTGCAAGCAGTGTTTTCAATGCCCAGCAATACTAACCTGATTCCTCTGAACCATTTGACACGGCTCAGACAGCTTACCAAAGAATTCAGCCTATGGCTGCGTGAACCCTTGAAGGAATCAGAAACTATACTATATAGAGAAGCATTATATACAAGTGCTTGTTGTCATGGTTACGGAGACAGGCTCACTTCTGACTTTTCCCTGTTCCTTCTGAATAGGAAATAGAGATCCAGGGAGACTTTCAAGCCCCACTCAATAGACATTCGTGCAATTTTAAATGGTGTCTGAGAAAAAGAAAAAAAAAAAAGAGTAGGTGGGCTGTAATCCACCTACTCCATCTTTTAAAATATTTATAGATAGCACAATGTAAGTCAACATAAATAAAAGGAGCCTGTGCAGGTCGAACTGCATTTTTCAGAGCCAAAATTGTGTTTTGCTGTCAGGGAAATCAAAATAAGGTAGTTGAACAAAGTATTGTAAAGAGAAAATAGACCTGAGAAACTGTTAATGCATTATTTCAGTAGATATCTTAACTAAGCAGATCTTTTTGAGAAATCCATGAGAAAAAAATGGTGTATATGGCTCTAAGCAGAAAATCATAAAGGATAAACAAAACGTATATGTTGTTGTCCTTGACAAACATGTGCCCTCCCCAAATTTGTAACCCAACAAAACTCTTGAGTACTTTAAGCCTTAAGCTTAAGGTGTGTGATAACAGTTTAAAAACAGATAATGCAACTTCTGAGTGAGAAATTATACTGTATTGATTGAGATGTGAAGCAGGTGTTTAATGCATGGTTATCTCCTTGCCAGACCACCAAGCTATGATTAAATTGTTTGCTTGACTTCCTAGCTGCTGACATAAATATTTAAATGACTTCACTGTTTACATGTTTGCAGATTATTGACCTTTGGGTTCCAACCACACCTGAGTGTCTGGGCCCAAGAATATTTATAAAATCTAGTCAGCAGGCAACTATGACTCACTATTTATGGGATGGATTCAGGCATTTCTCTTAAAATAGACTAGTTATTTTATCCCCTCTGTTGACCAGATGTTCTCACCAGGGGCTCACTTGTTCACATATGCAACACTTTTTTCTTAAGGATGAGTAGCTGAAGGTGTAGATAATAACTGAGAAACCTAGACCTGCTCCAGAAAAACAACTAAGCATGCAATGAAGTGTAAGTAAATAAGGAGTCCTCTTTAATCACAAAGGTCTCAATTATGCAGAAATACACAATCATGATTAAAATTATCTGTTGACCTGCTGCATTACTTGATATATATAATACCTTCACATTTTATCAAGTGTTATGGTAATACATTTTCCTATTGTCTAGTGAAATTATACTTTTTTAAAAATGCTTTTCAATGAAACAAATATGCAAATTACATTTTCTTATTAATATTAATATAATCTGAATTTTCTGATTTAATTTTGTTTCCAAGGAAACTGCCTGGGAATTTATCCCATAGTTTTACCTTTTTTTTTTTTT
>VWYO01025884.1:196180-211656 GCA_013400275.1 Rhadina sibilatrix
TTTTTTTTTTTTTTTTTTTTCCGTTAATTTTCTTGTCCCTTATTTGGGGCAGAGGTTTATATATATTTTTCAACAGAAAAGCTTTTTCCACAAATAAAGTTGGAATAAAGTTTCAGCTGCCTGGTTATCCCTCCATAACATTATTTCTTTGGGTTTATTTATTGCTTGTACTAGTTCGATATTTCTTTTTTTACTCCTTTTTTAACTTTCTTGGTTTGTGATAAGTTAACCAGTTCTTTCTGGTCTCATTCCTTTAGCTGTGAGTAATGCAAGTACTGAGGTAACTTCTATTGTTACAGAAAAGTCTGTTAAAAATACAAAACCAAAGGAGAACATCAAGAGTGTAAACTCCAAAAAGCCAGCCAAACCGATTTTTTGAGAGTGAGGTAATGAGAAATCACTTAGCTATCCATGACAGCACAGATCAAGTAATCACATTAAATAATTCAAACACTACACAGGTTCACTGTGAGGATGCTCTGATGCTATCTGGTGAACTGAAGTGGGAGTGTTTTGATTTTACTCACATCCTCCAGGCTTTGGGCAGAAGATTATTATGGGTATGACAGCTGAGAAGAAGTTGGAACATTGGATAACAGAAAGTCACACTGGTAACAGGGAACTCCAGAGCCTGTGCTTTCAAACTCAACTTCTTTTTGTGAAATATGACTTTTAGATTGTTTTGAATGCTTATAGAGCCTTTTAGGCCCTGTCTGTAGGCTATTTTAAAATATATTATTGCGACCTTGGTGACCCTCTAAATGATTATTCTGCTTTGGTTTGCACACTTTTTCCTCTGTCTTTTTGAACTCTTCCCTTGCCTATTCTTTTATATTTTTTATCTATTTCCTGAAAAGCTTTTCTCATTTTACAAATAAAATATTTCCATCTGATACCTCATGCTTCACCATGCACTCAACCAACTTTTCAATTGTAATCTCTTCCTGATAGTCTGGGAGATGGGAATTATTCTAAAATTTGTTAGATGTTTGTAATTGATTTTTTTTCTTTTACTGAAGAATATGCTTTCTTCATAATGAAAAATAAAATACAAACTAATTCCTCAGCTAAACACATTCCAAAATTATATAATTTGTGAGATTTATCTTATTTTCTTGACTAGACCAAAAAGGCTTGCAGAATCAGGAATCGAAGTTGGGGGTTTTTAAATTAAAAAGAAAAAAGTCAGGAGGAATATATGGGAAAGCTCTCTTTGTTGCTCTTCAAAAATAATGTCCTGTTGGTAAAGCAGTGTGGTATGTTGACCTTGGCTGGATGCCAGGTGCCCAGCAAGCTGTTCTACTTCTCCTCATCCCTCCTGGACAGGGGAGAGAAAATAAGATGGAAAAGTGACTCATAGGTTGACATAATGAAGTTTACTACAGCGGGAGCAAAAGTTTGGGTGCAAACACAAAACCAAAAAGGTTTATTCTCTACTTCCCAGCAGCAAGCAATATTCAGCTTCTTCCTGGGAAGCCGGGCTACAACACATGTATACATTGCTCTGGAACGTCTTAGATTCTCAGTCAATGTGGAATTGCCTTGCTGTTTCATGCAGGTCTAGCCTACCTGCTTATCTCCATACCTCTAGGACATGTCAGTGCAGTGCTCTGTGAAGAGACCACTCCAAAGCACTGGAATGTTTTATTACCATGCTTCTCACACACTAATACAAACCACTTTTGAGCAGGGTTAGGAAAAAGAAAAGGAGTATTTAAGAGAGCTCTCAGTACCCACTTAGAGTCAGCTCCCATACCCCTCTATTGAAATGCAGCTGGTGTAGGCATATCACTATGTTATGTCCACAACATTGAGTTCATTTGTGGATATCATTTTACCAGAAAGCTGTTGACAAATTAGAGGAAAGGACAGTTGCATTAATTGAGGTTGCACAAATTGAGAGAAAGTAATTATTTATAGTAGTAAATGGTGTAATAATTATGAAAAATGGAATGAAATTAGGATAAAAAATATTTAAACAGAATATTAGAAAATGTTCTCTGACAGTGAGATATATGAAGCTGCAGTTTCTAAAGAGAGGTGGTGGGACTCTCATTGCCTGAAGCACTTGAAAAGATACAAGAAGAAATGTTGAAAATCCTGGAAAGTGTCTGTGCCTGAACTGGCATGAGGACTTAGTGACCTTTTCCTTCTTTTATTCTGTGAATATTAAAAGTGCAATTTTAAATATCCATGTCAAAAGTTATACCTACCTTTTCTGGTATTTTCAGGTATTTTCCTTTTTTTTTTTTTTTTCTCTTTAATCAGTATGGAAATGTCACTGAATACATTAACTGACATACTCTTTATCTCACTAAATTCCTTCTTCTCCTTGTTAATATTACATCTAGCTTATAGTGATCATTAATTGATTTTTCTTTATCTTTCATAATTTTCCTTTCACATGCATTGCCAATAGCTCTTCCATCTCAGAATATTTTCAGTTTTGATGGTTATTTAATTTTCCATCTAATGAAGATTACTCTGAGAACTTTATTATGTTGCATAACACAGTTGAGGCAACTGGTCTGGTAAATAAGTTATATCACAAGGATTTAACTATTTAGTTCTAGACCTGCACCTGATTGTCTCTAAAATTTTTCAAAGTTTTTTCTTATTCCTTGTTTTGGTTCCTCAGACCAAAATGCAGCCTATGTAGACCTTTGTATTCTGCAAATATATATTATGAAAATCAATCGTTCCAACTATATCTTTCATGCTGCTCAGAATTAAAGTTGCCTGTAGAAACAGCATTTCCAATACAGATTTGGAAACAATACCTGCAGATGTGTTACTTATTTAACCCTTTGTAGTAAAGGGTTTAATGCCAATAAATTTGTTGTGCTGGAACTTCCATTAGGGTTCTGATAAGCCCTAATGAAAGATCCAGCACAACAAATTTATTGACATTAAACCCTTTACTAGAAAGGCATCCATGTCCATAAGTACTCAGTTCAATACTTTGGATCTGCAGCTACAGTTTTCCTGTTCTACATCACTCCATCTCATTGCCAGGCTTTTAAATGAGCAGTGGGCATGCCTCCTTTTTCCTCCTATGATTCTGCCAAAGCACATGCATTTTCAGCTCCTCCTCAGCCTCTGCAGGCTGGATTTTTTTTTTCCTAGGAACTGTCTGAAACAGTTGTCCTGTGCTTGTAATTTCAATGTCAGGTTTTCCATAATTTTTCATGGTTTCTGTCCTTTAACAAGTTCAGTAACTTTTTAGCTAAAAAAAAAATATGGATTTCATTTTTTTCCTTCCATTGCTACAAACTGTATACTGTTAAATACACATGTATTTAGTAGACATACTCCGGGGGATGGGCTAAACCCATTTTTGCAAAACATCAGTTTCACCTTAGCCACCTGCCTTTTGCTGACTTATCTAGTAGCGACAGCATTCTCAGGACTGTCCCATCTTTAAAAGGTGCATGAGATGTTAAAAAGAAAAGCTGCCCCATTTGCAGCCAGACAGTCTTGTATTGCCAAGCATGGCTTTTTGAATATTTCCCCTGAGCAAGCAGCACTGTTTAGGAGAAGGGAACATAGGTGACCTTGCCCCTGATAAGTAACAGCTGTGTTAATTACCCAGTACAGCCTTGCCCCTGGTGAATCACAGCTACAGCCAAGAAAGATAAGTGTGATAAAAGGGAGCAGTTTAGCTGATGAGGGGAGGATCATGAAGGAGGAGGAACTTTGAGGAAGAGGGAATGAGAAGATCATGAAGAAGAAGGTTCTTGGGCAGAGAGACTCACTACTGTGAGGCCAGTCTGGCTCTGCAGTTAGAGCCTGTTGTTGGAACCTGCGGCCACAGTCTAGCTGGGTAAAAGCCTGCAGCCAGAGTTTAGCAGGAAATACCCAGCAGCCAGAGACTGCAAGGGAAACCTACAGCAGAAGCCTGCTGCAGGCAGAGTCAGTGAATGGTTAGAGTCAGGATGGCTGAGCTGTAAAGAGGAATAAACCAGGACCCTTTTCATGCTGTGATAAACAAGAAGTCTGTGTCTTGGCTTATTTCTACCTTCTAACAAAAGGACTGCTGCAATAGCACTGGACACTTTGTCCTTTCTAAGCACCTTTCTCTCTTGCCATGGTGTAGTTCTTTCTGTCTCAGAAACAATTCTTGCCAGTTCAGTGTAGTCTTTTCTGTCTCAGACTCCCTCCCAAAATCTGGCTTTTATCAAAAAAAATGCTGATTTTTTAAAAATAAATACTGAGGTCATTGTCTTTTTAACACAAATATCCTTTTTAGAATGACTTTTGTTTCTTTTGTGTTGTATACAATTTTGTATAATTGTATTACAATTGTATTGTAATTTTGTATTTCTTTTGTATTGGCCATAGTGAGTCTTTCTTCATATTGTGCAGGCTTTGTGATAGCTCATGCTGGACTTTTAAGGACCTGTCCTGAGTCTTTCTTGGCACCATTCATCCAGACCTCTTTTTTTTTTTTTTTAATCTGATTTCCTAATGAAGCATCTATAACTCCTTCATTCCTCCTTTGTGTCACTTCATCATTATCATTAATGTTCTTCTGTAGTCATCTTTTTCCAAAATACCACTGAAAAAGAAATCAAATCACCTTTATACTTCATTTTCACAGGAAGCACAGCACTTTCCAGACCATTAACACAGAAGTCCATTGTTAATTTCCTTTGCCTGATTTAACTGAAAACTACTAAAACATTAAGTTGCTTCAGAAGCAGCTTCTTTCAGAAATATATTGCTTGGTTTTGGCACTCTATTCATTGCAATTGCAGAATAAAGCAGAATTAAACCCGTTTTTTCCAGTAGTACTCAACATTCCCCTGCTGCTCAAAGTAAAACACAACTGATAAGACCTTTCTTCTGTATCCTCTCCTTAACTCCTCTGTGTGGTGGTTTTCCCTAATCTACATTCCTTCTTCTTGGGTCTTGTCTTATTTAACACAGTTTGGATTGATGTGCTCTGGATGAGAGGAGACAGTTTTTCTGACATTACTGCCACACTGATAATGAATGGTAATGAATGATTTTCACCTCCTCAGATGAGGAACTCATAAAAACACTTATGTTGCTGCTTCAGACTGGTATCTTCTGGTGAGACAGAGAAGCAAAGAATCTGTTTGCAGGAATAAATATGGTAATGAATTTGTCTGGAGGTGCTAAGGTCAATGAGAGAAGGAAGTTTCTGAAATGAAGATATTTATTAGGCAGATCCAAGTGTCCTGGGACAGGAATTAGGTGGCATTGTTTAAGGAATTTCCCTGTAGATGGGAAGCCTATCCCATCCTACCACTTAATATACCTATTGCACTTAAAATGAATCACAGAATCATAGAATGATTTAGGATGGAAGGGACCTTTAAAGGTTGCTGAGTCCAATCCCCAAAGGACCAGCCTGACCCTTGAGTAGGAACGGGACATTTGCAACCTCTGGGCTCCTTGTTCCAGTGTTTCACCCACACTTACAGAGTTGCAGTTTTCCAATTGAATCTGATTATTTCTATTTCCTTTCATCATTTTGAAAATGAAACTTATGTGAATGCTTAAAGAGAAATAATTTGAGTCATAACATAATATTTCGGGTGTGATTTCTACAAAATATCAAGTATTACCCAGCAACAATTACATAGTCTCATTGATCTTGTAAGAAAATCCTTTCAGACTTTCTGGGGAACAGGAATTTTGTATCTTATAGAATACTATAAAATTTCAGTTGACTGCATTGTGTTGACAAATATATCTTTACAGTAAAGGGAAATACTTCTTAACTTCACCTCATTTTTAACTTATCTTTCCAGAACAAAGGTTTATCTCAACCTCTGTTTAGCCAACCATATATAAATGTGTCTTGGCTGGGGACTTTTTTATGTGCCTCATACAACATCCTTTGTTATATAAGGAAAATATACCTGATACCTTGGGTGGCAGTACTCATTATACCTTTTATCAGATACACAAGATTATGCAAAGAAAGGAGGTCGGAATTTTTCACATCTCATATTAGCTGCAGTCATTTCCTAACAAAGTAAGTGATGTAGATTCTAAAATCCTTCTAGATGACTACGGTAGGTATTGTCAAGCTGCAATCCAGAAAAAATACTGTGGTACTTAAAGCCATGTCACTGTTTCAGCTGACCAGTTTAGCCTGAAATTCATGCTATAGCAAATCTGTACTGACTCTGGAGTAAAAAGGAATCCGACTCCATCAGTTTGGGTTCACATGATACATCTGCTACCCTAACCAAATACTTTTTCAAGACTCTTTGAAGCATAATGACGTCTAATTTGATAAAAAGAGTTTTATCCTTCTGAGAAGCTAAACAGGAACTATTTTTTTTTTCTTTGCTCCAACTGCAATAAAAGAGACTTGCTGTGTATGCTACAAGGCTTTTATCTTGTATATAATCCAAAACCCATAGGAATCAGGACAGGCAAAACTTTTCACTCTTTCAAAAATTATTTATTTTGTTTTTGGGTTTTTGATTCTGGAGGAAGCCTTGTTTCAGAGATATAATCCTGTAAGGCCCAGGAAAATACTCTGAGAATTCTCAGTGTATAGCAGGGATAAGGGGTGAGTTATTTTTCAGTGAAAAGTTGAGAAAAGCACAGGTTGAAAAAAGCAGCAAGATCTGAAGCAGGTACCACTTGTCCAATTCTCTAGTGCAGTAAATAGTATAATAGTATATTGTCCCTTTTGTTTTTCCTGCTCTTTGTTATGACATTTTACGTCCTAGAATAGCATTAGGTCTTTTTTCTTTTTTTTTTTTTTTTTTTTTTTTTAAGACATAGTAACATTTCATCAGGCAGCTACATGATTCTTAGGTGGCCTAAGATATAATATTACTTTCAACCTGAAGATAGATCTATTTTCCTCTGTTGAGGGGGTAGCTGGTACAAAATGCATTTAACATGATGGTTGAGAAGTATGAGTAGTAATTAATGGTCACTTATAAAAGGTACAGTAAGAAATCTGTATTACAAATGGTGCAAGAAACGAACAAGTATTGAAAAGAAGTACAGAATGAATACTGTTTCCCATAAATTTGCTGATTGTATACATCAACTATTCAGTATTGGGTTTTCTTATATTAAGCAGCAATTTGTTGTCGTTATTGTTTGACATCTGTTGTATTTGATCCTGAACTAATTATTGCAAAAGTTTCAGCAGAATGAAAAAAAGGTCCACCATCTCTCTCTTTGGCACAGCACTACCACCAGTCAGTCAGGTATACAAGAAATTAGGTTCAAATATATTGTTACTTAAGATACCTTAAGTAACAATATATTTGTCATTAATGGAAAAAAATGACAAAAAAAGGACATTTGTACACAACCACATTATAAATCTTTTGACTTACAAGCATCTGCTATTCTTGTTTGTGAGTGCTTTACTATGCATCTGGACCTTGACATCTAGGAGCTTATTGAATAACTTGAATTTTCATCTCTTATAACCTTTATTATGGAGAACTACACAGGGTAACCCTTCCAATTCTTAAAATGAAACTCTTCCAACAGAAGAAATGCCTGGTGTTTTGGAAGCCAGAAATCATCAACCTAGAAAAGAGTCCTTTAAAATGTTCAGCATAGGAGAATGTTCTACTTAAAGTGTGCTGCCGATAAAAGAACTCTCTATCTCTAGAGATACAAAGCAGAAAAAAAATTATGTTGTACATCAGAGAGATAAAAGATCCCTGTGCTGAAAGTAATCATCAAACTATGACTTTTTAAAGCTTGAAACTGCATTTTTCTGAAGTTTCCACTGTTTCTTCATTCTTTCCACATATTTTCACAAAATAATACCGTTTCTTTAGAAACTATCAAAAATATCTGGAGAATATAAAATTATAAGTTTTTAAGAGACACTCTAAGAAACTCCATCTGAAAGGTTTGTTCATTTAAAGTAAAATTCTCTAAACAATCAGTCCATTAAACCAACAATATTTTCCACTTTCCAGAGATAAAAAGAGATTGGTTTTAATATGCTGACTGTACAAAAAGACAAGCCTAAAGACTGCAGAACAGTCTCTCAGGCATTCAATTAATCTGAATGAAAATTCTAGTTGGTATCTTGATATAAATAAAAGATACCATTAATTTGTTGTTCAAATTACTGAAAATGTCCCTGCCAGGAGCAGTCTGAATAAATCCAGGTTTGACTGACAGGGCATTAATGGCAAGCACTCAGATATTTAAATCAAAGGCTTATTATTCTTTGCAATACTCTTCCTGAACCCAGCTTACTTTCACATTCAAGTCCTGACCAAGATTTCCCTTTTATTGGCCAACTTTATATTGATAGAAGGTATTTAGCATAATCATATATTTTTGGCTTAAATAATTTATATAATAGCCACTTTCAAGGAAGAACAGCAGACAAAGACACTACTCCTAAAAGATAACACTGCTAATTGTGTCAGTATTTATTAAAATACTAACACTCATTCTATAAAGAGAATGAGTGGTCAATGTGGCTTTGTTTTCACTGGAGAATCTGGTAACAAACATTTCAAGGTATTGGATAACTGTCATGGGTTCTACTGTTCCAGCAGGATATGCTCAAAAGACCTCACTGTGAAACATCCTCCTCCTCTCCCTTGGCATGCACTGATTGCAAGGAAACACACCTTAAACCGTTTTCTGCTGAATGGAACTTCTCAGGGTCACACAGCCCCCTGCAAGATTTCACACGGTTGAAGACTGCACTAGCAAGCACCTAGATAAAACCTATCAGTACTGGCTCTGCTAAGCCCACATGCATAGAGGCTGGGTTGTGACATATTCTATGCACAAGTGTCTTGGTCTATAATGAATTCATCAGTGGCAAATCTTAGTCTGGAATCTGAAACCCCTTTAAAAAGAGCCTTGAGTCATTTTCCCAAGTTTCACAACAAATCCTATTTTGTTTTCAATGGGGATGAGTAATACAAATAGAGGAATCAGACTGTATGGTACTCAATCTGAATTTACTGTAGAGTATAGAAGTAATATAAACCACCATTACCTTTGCCTTCTGCAAATTATGTAGCAGAAATAGAAGTTTCTGTGCTGAGAACTGAAGTGTGGAAGCAGCAATAGAATTCAGAAGGTATATGATTTATTTTTCAAGAGTTTATGATAGTATTATATCATACTTGTTAGTTTTTGGCACAGACTGCATTATGCTGCTGCACTGCTTGTCTCAGATTGAATTGCATCCTTTTCTCTCTGTGTTGCTCAGCATCTTGGTAATATGAGTAATAAGTGCAAAAGATTTTCTGAAGAAACTGCATCTCTATTTCCTATCTATAGTTGCTAGAACACTGCTTTTATTCCTTGTTTCTCACAAACTCATTCCGAGCACATCATTGAAGCATAGCAGCAGCACTTGAGTTTACAAGAAACCATTTACCTGGTAGGAGGGAACAAAATTCACATCCAAGATTTACCGCTCATCCCAGAATATTGAACTGGTTCTTAATACAAAGTCAAACTAGGCATGTCCTTAGCACTGATGGTGCATTAACAAGAATTTCTTCATCCCTGCAACCAAACCTGGAAAAATCATCTATTCAGACATTGAATTTTCAGTACAATTAACTGCTTTGAAAAATGCCAAGTCTGCTGAGGAGATAGAGGACTCTCAATGTTAGATGGAACTATTTAAATAATGTGTTGGGAAATGTTAAATTTCAGCTTTCTTCTTGTTTACAAATAATCAGTAAATAGATGCAAATTTTAGAGAGTTTGTCTTGCTGAGTATTTTAAGAGAACATTTTTTACCCTACAGGTTGTTTTGATCAAGAGCTGAGATACTACAGAGAAAGATGTATTGTGGAATCATGGAGAAAGTAAGTAGCTGACTGCCTGACTATTTTTTATAGCCAGTAGAGTCTAGAATTCATTATGTGTTTTGTGCAATTAGTCACACAATATTGGTTCTGCACCTAAACATTATGTAAATACGTGTGAGGACTGCAGGAAAGAGTCTTTGATACCTGTACACCCTAAAGGCTAGGAGCAGTTCAGTGTTTCAGAGAGAGAGCAGACGTGAATTGCACTGTACACTTTTTAACCTCTCCTTATTTTCTTTGTTTATTTTTTTCCCTGAAGAAAATATAGTATATATTGATACATGCTGACTTGGGATGTAAAAACTTAACTCCCTTTCTATTCTAGGATTAAAAAGATATTGAATATCTTGTGTGAGCTGTCTGTTTACAAAATATGCATTTCTTTTGCTCTTGTCACAGTCATATAGAGTAATTGTATTTATGTGAACACAGCACTAATTGCCAAGGATTTGCTCACTGGTCTTTGTCTCTCTTACCAGATTAACTGCCTGAATGCCAGGGTTGCTGCTGGAGGGTTTAGAGTGCTGCTGTGTCTATATGCTGAACAGTGTTTCACCTGCTCCCCTAACATACAAACTGGAGTTTTCCTGTTTTTAATATTGTTCTGATATTAAAGACAGGAAAATCATTCATTCATTCCCTTGATAGGCATGGTGGAGTGAATACTCTGATATATTACAATATGGCATTCAGAATTATTTTTGCTCATGTGCCATTTGCCTTGTTTTTGTTTGTTTGTTTTTTGTTTGTTTTGTTTGTTTGTTTTTTGGTTTTTGTGTTTTTTTTTTTTCCCCCTCTGTAAGTGGTAAGAGAAGTATTTTTCTAAACACAATGCAACTTTTGGACCTTCCTACAATTTATTGCAGATAATCAACAGATGATAAATTTGGGGAAAGCCCAAGTTCTTGATGAAGGATTTTGACATATGGTAAAAAACCTCTACAACTGAAATTGTCTCTCAGGGAGATAGAATTCTAGAAAACAGCAGTCTGTATACGCAGAAGGAACTTTAACTAGAATTGCAAATCAGTGAAGGTAGACAGGTATTTCTAGGTGTGCTCTGTAGCTCCTCCTACTAGAACAAAGCTCCTACTTCACATGGCTTCACCTATCTTTACATTCAATGAGCACTGTAAGAGTATTTTTTCAGCCTGCACTAGTAATGATTATTTCAAGTGTAGCTGAAACAGGAAATGCTGGGCATGATTCTTCTTCTTAAAGGGACCATGATAGATCAGCACTAAGTTGTTCACATAACAGAAATTTGGTTGTGGATTCTTCGACTTTGAAACTATATTTTAGATCAGAGCATTCCCCTAAATTAAATGGTCTGGGTGAATTGTCAGCATGTTTTCTGTGCTTCTTGCACACAGAGATTACCTGGAATTGAAGTCTATAGGTAGTTTCTGATAGGAGCAAGCCTGATTATGAAACAGAGTATGCCCAACACAACCCCTGGCCCAACCAGGATGGTTGCTGCCCAACAGGATGTACCATATCCTGTTATCTAGAACATCGAAGGCATTCAGCAGCAAGGAACAGGCAACCTGCACAGAGTTCCAGACCTCCCCTTCCTCAGTGCTCCACCCAATATAAATACTTGCCCTAAGTCTTTCTATTAATACAGCTGTTATGTAAATTGATACATATGTCATTCTAAACTCAGGCATTTTTATGTATCTTAGCATGATTTAAAAAAAAACACTGGGTATCTACCTTCTCTTGACTTAATGACAGTTTATGTCTGAAAACCTTGGAAAACTAAGCTTCTAAAAGTTCACAAGGGTGCAGACTTCTGAAAGTCATTGTCATGTCCTACTAAATCAGTTCTCAGAAGTATTATCCATCATTTCTGTGAATGCTATAATGGACATTTATGACAAATACTCTCTCCCACAGACTGGGACTGAGTCACACACTCACCAAGTATACTATGCACGTGACATCTGTCTCTGTATTATATGGTCTCCACTATTCTTATTAATTTTATAACTTTTCTTTGAACATTTTCCATTTGTCAACATTCTCTTAGAAGTGCAAACTTCCAAAGAAATGGCCAGTTTCAGTGGTGACAATCTGCTGAAGCAAGAGGAACTCTACTGAGGATTAGTCCTACTGAAAATGCTCCTTTTTGATTTAGAATTTGTGTAAAGCTTCAATAATTCAGTAGCATCCTTGAGTCTTTGGCATAATCAGCAGCCTGGATATGAAAACTCTTTCTATTTTCATTCTTTGTTCATTCATGAAAAACTGTATTGTTGGTCATATCAAAATGTAAATTATTTTCTTGACTTTTGAGTAATATGCATTTCATAATCATATGATACATATGCATTATACTTACTATCTTTCCCAAATGCATAACAAGTATTTAATGAATATTTGTTTTCCTTTTCATTATCATTAAAATAAATGACATTCTTAGTGAGCTGCTGGGCAATTTCATTGCCAGGATCCTTTTTGATCCATATTTTCCTTTAAAAAAAAGCCTTTATTTTCAGTCTGATAATGATAGATTTTTCCACATGTACTATTTTCCTCTCCATATTCCTTGTAAATTTTCCATTATTTCTAACATCATGTATGTATTTATTGTTATTAGCTTAGCTATTGACTAAAAGAATACCTTTTTTTAATCCTCTAGTTAATAGCTAGTTTTTAAAGTCAGACATCACCTTTCTTTATTATTTCAGTTTTTTACTAATTTTTTACTAATATTCGATTTTTTTTTTCTTAAAATTTATCTTAGACAAAATTTTCAGTGTTGTATTTTTACTAATTTCATGTTTCTGTGCTTAAAATTTTCTCCTTCTCAGATAAACATAAATATTTGGGGGGGTTGTATAGTATGCATGTAGTTTAGTAGTTTATAGTAATGCATTTGTTTAATCCTGTTTATAGAACAGACATAATCAAATCATCATCCTGTGTCACCATAGAGGTCATAAGCAGGTAGCATTTAGTTTGGTAAGCAAAATATATTTCTGTCATAAGGTTCCTGATATGTGTTAAATCTCATTTCTGCATATCAGTGTTTTCCTCCCCTTCTACTCACACTTTATCTATAAGCACTAATATATACAGGCAGAAGCCAATCTTTTGGGCTTACAAGACCTAAATCTGTGAATCAGTAAATGATGCTAGTTGTTGATCTAACCAGAAGCACAAGATAGGGAAATAATCTATACAGATTCAAAATCAATGGCACTAAGCTATCAATGATTTAAAAATTTTTAAAAAGGACCATTTTGGACAAGGAATGTCTCTTATGTCTTCCACATACAATTTTTTTGTAATGGCATATAACCACTGATTGTAATACTTCCATCATTAATCCTCCAGGTTTCTCTAATTCTGATTGAGAGAAATGTATACTGACAAATGAGCAATTCCAGGTCTTCTTATTTACTATTTATTCTCAGCAGTGGCATATAAATAGTTAATAAGTATCATTCCCTTGTCTTCCCTTAGTGCCTTGGCTAATTTTGTAATCAATATCTTGCTTTGGAGCTAATTGCTTGATTTGTATTCCTCTGTGCCCATCCAGCCTGTTAGTGCTCTGCAGACTGCTGTCCCACCACAATGCTTCCTTTTTTATCACATAAAGGCAACTGAATCAATTGGTCTCTCTCCTCAACAAAGATTCCACAAGTTTCCAAATTCCTAAGTCACTTATTAATCAGTTGTTCATTTCCACAATTTTACCATGTTTCCTTCTTTTTTGGACAATCTTGCTTAATGGTTTTATGGAAAAATTTCACATCAACCTCAGAGTAATGGCACGTGTATAAAACAAGATAAAAATGTTCTTAATATATGCCACCCTTTGTAGAAATGTCTTGTGCTCTGGTTAAAAAAAAATGAATTGCAGTTTCAGAGGAAAGAATAGCTATTCAATGTTTGTGTTAGGTAAGCTGGGAAAAAATGTAATTTTTAATTCTTTTCCCTTAAAGTTGTTTCATGGCCTAACATTCATTGTTATTCTGTTCATAAATATAGTAAAATTTAGGGCCAGGTTTTGTGTATCTGTCTCTCACGGTTTCATATATAGAAAAGGCACATTTCAGAACTAGAAAAAAGAAAGAGCAATGTGAAAGAAAAAAACTCAAAGCACTTAGAAGAATGTTTTTCTTTTCTCTACAAGTGATGTTCCAGTCCAACTTTCAGTACCTTGTGGTTGTACCATCTTTTTCATGTATCATTTTCAAAGTTTTATATTCCATGATTGTTGTATTTTCTCTCATAAAGGAGAGAAACATGAACATGGCATTCAGGATAAACCAATTCTGTTTACAAATAAATGTGAGTCTGTTTACAAATATTTACTTTAGACTTAGTCAAAACCAGATAAACAATTGGAGATGCTAGTTCATTTCTTATAAGCCATTACAATTAATCATTTCTGCTAAGCCCTGGAGTGAATAGAGAGATCTATAAAATTAATTGCATCTCATCAGATACCAATGTCTTTATTTCAGTGTAGTCTTCATGAAAATAGGAATACTGTCATTTCACAGGTGCCTTGATGTTCCACCAGGTAAACCAGACTGTCTTCATGGTTCACTAATTTCCAGCCTGACATGTAAGACCATCCAACACTTCTCCAGTCCAACAACAGAGCCAGGCACTGCTGTACTCTCTTTGACAATGGAGTGCTAATCCTGCAGAGTCTCATATTTGACTGATACTTTTAATGGCTGCTGTGGCCTCCTGCCAAATTACCGTAGGTTATAGACCCAAAAATTGCCTTCCCATCAAGGGTTAAACTATATAATGTAATTGAGGCTTATTCTAAAAAATCTGCTTGCCCTGAGGTCAGGCAGAGCACTGAGCTGCAATCATTAATAAGCCATTTTGTGTTTGCCTCTGCGATCAAAGAATTCTTGTCCAGAGCACAGTAGCTTGTTTCCTTTGCATTTCAGCTTCAAATTTAGTTTCCAGAGAGAAGAGAGAATAAATCCTGACAATAACAATGGCGAATCTTTAATGGTACTTATTAAAGTCAATGTTTGATTTTTCAACTGTGCTACCTGAAATTCAATTTTTAGACCAAAAATGCATTTAAAAGCTTTGGGGCCTTTTGTAACAAACACTGTTTCACAAGTTATACTGATCTGCTATGTTCGATGGAAGACTATTTTATGTTATTTGTTCCATTAGTTCCTTTAATTTCCTTTATAATAGCTCAACCTTTACAGCAGTTACAAAAAAAAAAAAAAAATCTAATAGCAGCTTTGATCTTCAGATATCAGCTAGAGGGTACTCCACACTTAGATTTTAAATAATGTACTGTAGGAAGCTACCATCCAATGAAAAATCCTCAATTACTTTAAAAGCTACCCTTCACCATGCTTTTACATTTACAGGCCTTTCCCCTTTTTTTGAAATTTCAACCTCCATATTACTAAGGTGCTTTAAGCAATTATTTATGATAGCATTACCTCATACTAATTTTCTGCACAGTGCATAAACCAGAGTCGCATCTGCTTTTATAGAAGAGGGAACATGATCTAGCTGATACATGCTCTTCCTCTTCTCTGGCATAATCGATAGAACAGTGTCCCCAGAGACATCAGTGCCTTTCTCTCCTTGCACAGAATGCAGTGTTGATTTAACTATTGTTTAGGAAACACATTAAAACAAACGACAAAAAAAAAAAAA
>VWYO01025884.1:232996-243099 GCA_013400275.1 Rhadina sibilatrix
TTTTTTTTTTTTTTTTTTTTTTTTTTTTTTTTTTTTTAATGGGCAATTACATATGGACCTTAGCCTTTAGTTATTTGCTGTAAGATTTTCCAAATGAGACATCAGGGAAGTCTTGGAAGTCCAGGATATGTGATTTGTCCAGTAAATTAGATGAGATTTTCTTATCAGAGGATCAGCATTTCTGTGCCTGTTCAAAATTTTATCTGCCAGATTCTGTTGTGAGGAAAGTTAAAGTTTCATGGAGATGTTTACAGATATTAGTTAAAGCTATTTCCATATTCAATACCTGAAATTCACTTTTCAGGATCAATTATGATCAAGCACACAAATGATCCAAGGACTTGGTTTAATCAGATGTTTGTTCAAGAACAATATGAAAAAAAATAAAAGTACAGTAAAATAGGACTGCTCTATTTCTACAATTAAAGTTAAAGGCTTGTGAAGCTATAGCCTTTATTTCAGCTGAAGTCCAAAATTGTTTATTCTGTTCTTTCATTCCAGTGTTTTGTTGACCAAGATTATTTTCTAAGAAAAAAATTGCCATGAAAAGCACTTTATTACCCATCCTGTTAATAGACTTAACCTAGAACACTTTCCATTTGCTTTTGAAAGTAGACTTTTTTTTTAAGGTATCAACAAAAGTCAGAATGAAGCCTTCCAACTCAAAACATTCTGTGATTCTGTGGCTTCTTATTTTCATTTTTTTTTAAAATTTATTTAAAAGAAGCATTTGGACTGGCCAATCATCATGGACACTCATATTCCTGAGTCCTCTTTTGTGACTTACAGGATGACATTGCTTCAGAGGCTACTGGAACCCTACTGGTAGTCAGAAGATTGAATGTCATCTGAAAATGAGACCTGCCTTTTGTGATCTGACTAGAAGCTTGTTTTATTTTAGTTTACATGAAAAGATTGACTAAAACTGTAACAATTGAGAAAATGTAACAATTTTCAAACTGAAGCAGTTTGTTCGTTTGCTTTAGTTCCGGTATTTTTAAGCAAAGTTTGGAAGGCCTGTCCTTTCTGAAACTACATGACAGAGTAATTCAAATGGAAACTGTAGTTCATGCATCAACAGGAATTGTGAATTTGCTTAATAAAACACTTGTGATAAGTTACATGTGCTGTAGTATTAATGTTGTGAGTGCTTTTGCTTTTATTTTTCTTCTGGAAAAGGGTATGCTATCAATGCTGAACTGCTAGACATGTTTCTGGCTTATTTTACAACACTGTGGGAAATTTGGTCATATGGTCCTCCTTGCAAGTCTTGTGGAAAAAATTTATCCAGGGTTAAGAAAAGTTTTCATTCAAGACCTTATGTGCTTCTCCATCCTTTTCAAAGTTTGAACTTCACCAACATCTCTCCTGGGTCATACATCTGTGTAAGGAGAGCTCATATGGAGAATATGTGCTGATTTTTACCTTATTACTGCAGCTGGATGTATGTTGTATTATTTATGTTTATCTCAGGTAAAGGTTAGCTGAGATAGGTGATGGTTATTTTATTTGAAATTGATATTCTAGGTGGACCAAAACGCAAACTACTGTGTTAGGCACTTTACAAATAGAAAGTCAATGACAGCTCCTGTCCTAAATAATTTAAAATTTGCTTATGATTTGTGACAATTTAGAGAACTGCCTGTAAAATAGCAAAATGAAAGACCAATTAAAAATGACAGCCCTTTTCCAACAGAATGCAAAAGCAATTCAACAAAATCCTTCAACAACTTCAACCATAAATATGGAGTTTTGAGCTCCGGACTGTCAGAATATGCGTGACTACAAAATGTGAATATCTGACCACTTTATTTCACTGTCCACTGAATTGCATGGCCCACAGCACTTGGTAAAATACCTCTGTGCTACTGATCTGAACTTATTTTGGAAAAGACACGGACTCTGACACTCTGCAGCTGAAGACGATTGCTGAATCCACAGAGATCTCTTAAAAATGTTCATCCTTCTCATAGAACCGGCAGTCACTGTTATGATGACAGGTGACCTAAGAAACCTGAACTTCTGCCAGCACATTCTTGAGTCCCATTATAGCACCATATAGGTATTTTTCACCTGATATAGGATCTTTGGTATGACCTTCTCTGAAATTTACTGACTATTGTAAGTGGTATCTTTCTAATACTGGCAACACTTTCATACATTTTAATGAGCTGCCCTGACTTTTGTCATTGTGTTCAAAATATCTCAACTCTGAAAGGAGTATTTTGCATTGGCATCAATTCTTAGACTCATATTCCTAGTGTCCATTCCTTTACATCCTGGAGGAAAAATACAGCTTGTTCTCATTTTAATATGACAAGGGACATTGTTTTGTTGAAGGTCTCTTTATCCACATCTTGTAATTTCTATGTCTATTAAACTAACTCATTCAATTTTTTTAATTTATTATGTGCTGCAGCTGTAGTCTACATTACTATGCTTCTACCCTGGCTCTGTTTCAAGTAAGTCTGTAAAACAAATGTAGCCTCATGATAGTCTGGTGAAGTGCTAGTATTTGCTTAGTGGTAGTTTCCCGATTTTAGTGGGTTATTTCAAAGAAGACAAGCTTTAAAAAACCTCAAAAACACACAAACCTAAATAGCCTCAGCAGCTATTCCTGTACATTAACTGCTACCTCAACATTTGTATAAATGAAAATGAGATGTCTGGTGCTCTAAGGAGTAACAAGGATCTGTATAACAAAGCTTGATTAGGGGAACGCCTTGTTTAATATTGTCTTTTATTTTCTTTTTTTGAAACACATAATTTGTAACTAATAGTAGGACATATTAAAGCATGGTAGGCACTAAACAATAAGTTATGTGATATTTTTAGTTTTCTTAGCCAAGTTCTACTCAATCAAGCAGGCCTAAAAAACTCATCTTGCCCTTCTACTGATCCACACTAACACAATTGTTAAAGAACCTGAACTTAGCATGAACTGCAACAACTACCCAAAGAAATCTTGAAAGACAGGAATTGCTGTTCTTTTTCAAGACAAGATCATTGAATGCATCAACTGATTTCCTTAAACAATGTTAATGTAACAGCAGAATTATATATTTATTATATAATATAACATTACATTTGTTTTTATTTTATTAGTTTATATTTATATGATTTATAATCTGTTATAGTTAAATGTTTTACTACTTTAGCAGAATATATATGGAAAAATTTTATGTATATGTACAATGGCCCTAATTTAGCAAAACTCTTACCATTAACTTAGAGGTAATCGTATAGTAAAGCACTCCCAATATCTTCAAATACCCATATTAGTGAAGTTAGGCATTTATCTAGATGGCCTACTGAATTGAGAAATTAATCATTTGTAGTTTTTAAGATCCTGATGAAAAACTGAGTTTAATGGAGAGTAAGCTGTTACCTAAAGAAACACGGAAACATCCTCTAGAACACTGAAGTAGGAATATGTTTTCTATCACATTTCCTGGGACCTTTCCACAGATGAAACGTTGAGTTTATATAATTCCATCTGGGGAAAAAATGATCCAATAAAGGAGCAAGCCCTCAGCTAGGGGATGCTAAAGTCAATAGCAATGGCATTTTTAGAAACTTTGCACATGCTGAAGACACACTTCTTTATAGGATTTTAATGCAACACTCAATATTACCAGCATTAGACAAAGTTTCTGAGACAGCATTATCAGCACTAGATAATGTTTCATATGCACATATATTGACATAACTGAATTTTGGTTTTTTTTTTTTCTATCTTCTGTTTTGAAAAGATTTCTCCGTGCTTTCGATGACTTTCTCTGTAATGTATAAAAAAATTATGCTAAAATAAAAAAAAGGCCCACAGAAGAACACCTGACAAAAGCATTTTGAACTTTTGTTCCAAATATTTTCATATACAAAAGTTTTGTTCTGGCAAGAAATGCAACATCTGACTTTTAGTTAATATAACTATTTTTCAATGAGACACACACAAGTTGTCTCACAATACCTAGCACTCAGATGTGCTAAATAGGATCACAACAGCTACTTTAGTCTTTAGGGCAGTCAGCTGAACCAAAAATTCATGGAGGGAGATAGAAATGAGAAGGTCTCCTAAGGTGAAACTAAATGGCTGCTGCTTTTCCTGTTCTTCCTGCTATGTTTTCATGCTGTGCACTTGTGGTAGAGAAGAAAGGCTTCATGACCCAGCCAGAAGCCCCTGTGCACTGTAGTCCTGTGCTCAGGGTGCTCTCACAGCACAGTGACACAAACTTTCAGTTCCAGGCATCCAAAACAAATTAAAGATTTTAGCTGAAATTCTCCACTGATATAAACTAATGCAGCACTGCCAGAGTCAGTAAAGCTTTGCCTGTTTACACCAGTGGAGAAATTATTCCTCTCTATAGAGAGATCTTGGAGTTCAGCTATCATGGAAGACTGATTTCCTGTCAATAATAAATGTCCTCAGTATCCTACACAAGTCTTCAGTTTATTGCCTCTGGACATTTTTTAATAGCTGCAAGTCTCAAGATGGAAGCAGATTTTTATGCTTTATTTTGAAGGGTAAGGATTGTTCAGAAAAGATACTTCCTGAGCTGCCCAGGGAAAAGACTATTATAACACTAGTGTGCTTCAACCTATCAGCCTAACTTGCGTAAGAAAAGAAACTTATTTCTTTATAACTTGTCTTTCATTTTCACATCCATTTGTTCAAAGACATCTGAAAGTCCCTGAGCACTGACCTGAATAAAATGAAGAAGGAGGCTAATAGAGTGTTCACCTACAGTATTGTTTCCTCTCTTGTTATTAGATGGATATGACCCTGTCTTTGATCTTCCTACAGATGGTACAGCCAAGGGTGCCTAGAATAAAGAGTGTCACACTCCTCCTAGGAGGAAAGAAAGAAAGAGGAGTAGAGCGGGAATATGCACAAGCAAGGAAATGGCCACTCTGGTAATTACAAGTGACAAAGATAAATGAGTAAGAATGTGTGAACATGGTCCTCAGTGGGTCCTTAAATAGGTAGAAAATGTAAAAATGCAGCATGGGAGTTGATGAAAGCAAGGTGAAATGATACTGAAATAAAACCAGGGCTTTCTCTTTGATTCAGTAACCCAGTAAGGGAAGTGATTAAAGAAATGAAATATTTTAAGGGTTTTTCTCTCTTGGTGATTCTTTATGTACTAGCATACTGTTTATTTTTCAAGGGTATAGCTCCTTATTTCTGACTGCTTGTCAAACACTGAGCTTGTCTATTGTCAAATTACAGTGAAATGGTTGCTGTTTATAGAGACACATAACAAGGAATAAGGTAGCTGGCTCTGATGTGTAAGTAAGAGCTTCACTGGGAAGGACAAACTACTTATTTGATTGAAATGCTCTGTTATGTGTTTATCCCAGTCTCATTTGTTCATTGCTTGGTATTTAGCTTTTGGACTATTCAATCAAGAATTTGAATGAAGGAAGCAATGTTGTCTCCTCTCCTTGACATTAAAGAGAAGAAATGTTACTATGGATCCTCTCCCCCTCATCTCTCCTTCCCCCCAAAGACTTTTAACTAAAATTACTGGTCAATCTCTATTACAAAACATGCATTGCTGCTTTGGGTCATGGATGACTTCATACTGTGTTGGTACTACAGACTGATTGGAAAAAACTTCAAAGAACAAAATAAAACAAAAACACACCAAACAAAAATAAAACCCTCAAAATTTATGCTTACCATTTTTTTAGATGTGATTCAAGAGATAATATAGAAAGGAAGGAGTAATTTGCTCTTATTGACTCTTTCTGTTGCTTCCACCATTACTGTGTATATGCACTGAAGAGGTACAATCAGCACATAAGGCTGACAGCCCCAGGACATTCTATCCCATGGCTCACACGGCTCTAGGTGCAGCAGTATTTCTCTTCCCACATACTCATGATGCCAGGCTGTAATTGACACTGGAAGAAGAGAGTGCAAAAGGTTTCATATCTTGTCTTCAGAATTTGTTTAAAATACATTATTAAGAACCAAAATGAAATACTGGATCCAGGTACTGTCCTTAACTCTGGTTTAGTTTGTGACATTGGTTGCATCACTTGATCTATATGGCTCGAGTAGCCTTTTACTGTCTCTGTTTCAAGAACAAAAAATTTATATTTCTATACACACATACACGTATACAGGAGCTCTGTGATGTTCAAAGTTTTTTTGAGGTCTTCAGGTAAATATTGCTTGCCACAAAATTCAGGAAAGCATTTCTTCAACTCAATATATTCAGGATCACACATCTTCAACTGAATATATTTAGGATGGCATTTGCTTTGGCATCATTTATAATTTACAGTATTTCTTTGTTGTTTTTAAGGTAAATATATCAAAATCATATACACCCAAATAAGACCTCTGGTGGTGAGTGTGATTAAAAACTGAAATATGAGCCTATTTGCTCATCCCATCTGTTTTGTTAACCCTCCAGAAGGGAGTAATGGTTCTACATAGTGATTAAAGTGTATGATAGATAATTTTATCTGCACATTTCCTGATTGATTGAAAAGTAGGGAAATATATAATCAAGTAGTTAGGAAGTAGTTAGGAAGTATATTTGCTTCTAAAAATAAACTGTCAGGAATATCAGAATGATTTTGAAACAGCAGAAGTTTTTGAAACCTGAAATGTCTTGATTATCCCCCAGCATGTTGATGCTTCCACTTGGAGAGCATAAAGGTATGTATTATAAACGTGCACCTCTCATAAGAGAATCTTAAAGCCTGTCTCCCATATGGCAGGGACTAAGGGGGAAAATGTCAATGCTTTTTCTTTAAGCAACAAATAATTATGGCACTAAATGAAACAAAGGTAACTTAGCAACGAGGTATTCCTTTTCTCATCCAGCATTTTCTAAAGAATTCCTACTGAGGCCAACCTGTGAGCCTTGTGATATTTATCTGCTTACTTGCATTGAAGCATTCCACTTCATTTGAGCGATGCCGTCTGTGAAAAGCCAACAAAATATGAACATGGTTATAAACTTGAAGTGCAAAGGGAAGACCTTGAAATAGTGTTAACTCCAGTATTTCAGTACTCTACAGATATAGCTTCTCTAAAGCTGGATGAATCATTTGTAGCAAGTAGCTTTTTCACTAAATATAGTCCTCTACATGTTTATGAAGTGTCACTGAACAGACTGCCTTTGAAATTAATGTGCAAATTTTAAAGTGCTTGAGAAAGGCCTTATCAAAAGACTAAAGAATGGGTGGAAACACTTCTACCGACTTCTCTTGACAGAGGCCAAATATAGTGTGCAAACATATTTTATTTGATGGTTTGTCCACTAGCTGTTTACTGCAAGTATTGTTTAGGAATATAATAAATGCCA
Source organism: Rhadina sibilatrix (assembly GCA_013400275.1). Classification (NCBI taxonomy): domain Eukaryota; kingdom Metazoa; phylum Chordata; class Aves; order Passeriformes; family Phylloscopidae; genus Rhadina; species Rhadina sibilatrix. Next base: position 240,322 of record VWYO01025884.1, read on the forward strand.
TTGAATGTGGGTTTATAGCAAGTTAGCCTTGTCAAACCTACCTTTTACAAATCTCCCTTGAAATGGTAACTATCTTTGACTTATTACTGAGGCATTTAGCATGTATGAATGAGGCATTAATGTATGAATGTATAATTTTAATGTATTTTATAACTAAAAATCTGACAAAAAGATTAATGCTGTAAGATATCAAAGCGAAATGTGTAGCTAAATCAAAACTTAATTAGCATGCTGATGAAAAAATAACCCATAATTGGGAAATTGTTGTTAAAGGGGTTTTGCTAAAGGAATTGCTGCAAGCTTTTGGTATTGAATCTAAAGTTATTCAATACCTTTCTCAACAGTTTCATGTTAAATGATAGATAGAGAGATAGAGAGATAGAGAGATAGAGATAGAGAGAGAGAGAGAGAGAGAGATGGAATTGATAGAATTTATGTAGGACATAAAGCATGGCAATTAGTTTAAAAGATGAATCTTTTAAATCGTGGTCTCTCCTAAAATGGCAAGGCAGTTTAAATAGACATTTTAAATAATATAGACAAAATTTTGCATGAAGAATAAAAGCCAACAAAACACAGAATGAGAGCTAGATCAACAGAATGGGAAATACGTTTACTGAAAACAATTGTGGGAGTTAGTGGTCGGTGGACATGTAAAGTGAAGACAAGTAGGGAAGGCAGGGAGTTTGCTTCTATGTTCAGTGCTGCTGGAATTGAGCTATATTTCTCCACACAGATCTGAAGTTCACTTGTAAAAGTGAAGAAGGTACAAAGCAGAGCCACAAATATTGTCTAGGTACTGCACAAAAATGGCTTGCAATAGTTCAGAAGTGGCAACCTGATTAGAATGGCAGAAGATTGACAGGTGACCTGAATGAAATGTGTTAGCAGTGCCATTGGCTTATTTTCATTAGAGGTAAGTCATAAGAACCAGTGACAGGAAAATGGAGGAAGATAAACTCAAACAAGAACTTGGTCATCTTTTACAATATTTTGTTTTGAACAAAGCAAATTATGAGCCACTGGAACAAAGCCACCAGTGGAAACAATGAGTACACCGTGGTGGATACTGGCCAAACCCATCTGTTGTCTGTGGCAGGAAGGCAAAAAGGCAAAAGATATGGTTTAATTAGGCAGTGGCTTTATTAACTTAAATCAGCTGGGATCTGTATCAGCAACAAATCAAACAGTGAAGCTCACGAGCCTGTTTTGAGTTGTTTCTGCTTGTCAAAGCCTCTGTTTGCATTTGATCATCAAGACAGTGCTGATGGCAGACTGAACTGCCAGAGTGAAGAAGAAGCTGGAAGAAGGAGTGCTGTTTTCTCTTTGCTCTCAGGGAGAGTAGTAAATCTCCCTGAATCTTGTTTAATGGGATACAGAAATAATTCTAAGTATAGGACAACCTTCATGGGAGGTACTGGCAATTAGTTTGGTCAACTTGCCCCTGCCTACAGTCAGTAGCCAAAGAGATAAAATTACCTTTTTTAGTGAAAAGCTGAGTCATTTTCACTCTGGTCTGTGTAAGTGAGATATAATGACTTGTCATATACTGGAGATCAGACTAGATGATCTTGACAATTCCTTCTGGCCTCACGTTTTATGAGTCCTTCACAATCCACAATCCTTTGTGTGCTGCCTCATTGGTCCTGTGAAGCACATGCCACTGCTCCCGTTCCCTGGTTTTTATGACTGTGACCTTTATAAAGAGGAGTTCTTGAATAATTTAATGGAAAGGGGGAAAAGTGTGAAAGCAATCTAAGGAAAGGTAAATGAACAAGAGATAAGAAAGCCTCAGAAATGTTAGGACATTTTAAATCTATTTACAGAGCATAATAGTCTGCCTGCATATAGAGACACCAGATTTTAAACATGTTTTCTTTCCTGAAGGAAAGGTATCAGTGGAATGGAGTCATATCACTCATAATGCAGCATCTTTTAGGACATTTTTACTCTTACTTTAATATTCTTGTTTCCTTAAATTCCAGGCTCGTAGATATGATTTCACACAGCTCTAGGAATTCTCAAATTATGTTTAGAAGTTAATGCCTTTGACTAAATAGTATCTTTTGGACTTTTTCTGTTATATGAAATGATAATGTGTTTTCAGAATACTTCCTAGATATCTCTGGTTGTTCTGAAAATAATTTGCTACAGCTCTTTAAAGGGTGTGACACTCTTCCCCAGGTACAATAAATTAACTCTGATGAAATGTGTGGTTATAAGAGTTTCTGTTCTGTTTGCTATTTCCAGGGAGTTTACCCTGAATGGGAATGTTACTGAAGAAATCCCTCTGTATGTCTATATTGCAACTAAGCTATTATGTATTGCTTATGTTACTGTGCAAATGGAGAGGCCTCCTTTTGTGCTTCAAGTGGCTGTGGAATGCTGAGATAGCCTTCAACTTGACTGGTTTTATGCTTTTTAAAATATCTTTAATTTTCTCTTCTTCACCTGCTAAGGAATGTTAGCATTGGAAAAGTTCAGTTTTGTGATAGATACCTTTATTTTATTTTCTAGAGTTATCAGAGCACTCTCAATTTTTTACTGTTTTGACCAGAATGTTTTGAATCAATGTTACCTCTGAGTAGCTACACTATCTGATGAGTTTCTAATTTTTTTCTGAAAGTGGAGATGACTTATTTCTATGGAGAAACCTTGTGTATCTTAATGAATATACAATGAATTCTGTCCCAGATGAATATACTAATTACATTGTTTTAATTTGTGCATTTTGGTCAATTGTAGCCATACAAATGGTGTGGTGTTTTTTTTTTTGTT
>VWYO01025884.1:243116-259951 GCA_013400275.1 Rhadina sibilatrix
TTTTTTTTTTTTTTTTTTTTTTTTGTGAATACAGCAACTTCAAGACTGTGAACAAAAATGAAATGGCAACTTCTCCAAAGAATTGTGTCACAGTGCAAATGCCTCTGTGATAATAAGACAAAAGAAATGTAAACACAAATCTTTAGAAAAAAATAAGTGCTTAAGTCTGATTTCAGTGACACACAGATGCCTTAACGATTTTGAAAGTCTGTGATATTATTACTTTGATTTTTGCCATTAACCAAAATAACAGATCAATAATAATTTCTCCTTGTCTGAATAAAAGAATATATATATAAAAAAAATCCCTGATAGATAGTCACTGGTTTCCTAATCTATAGATAGCAAGGGTGATTAAATCTTTACAATATGTTTTGTTAGTTTTGGTTATAATGTAAAAATAATATAACGTGACATTTATTTAGACAAAAAATGAAATTATGAGGAGTCTATAATTGTTTCCTTTTTATATATCTGAAGTATAAATCTATGAAATATGTAAATACAGTTAAACATCTTAAATGCAAACATGTATACCCTTGTAGCTACACTATGGAAGGCAATAGGCAAGCTTTCAATATAGTTTGGTTTTACAGTATTGCAAATATCTTTATAAAAATATTTAAAAGAAACTTGAATACATTTTCATATCACATGGGCTTTACATTGACTCAAGATTTAAGTTTAGCAAGATACACTACAACTATTGTGTCATGCAGTGTTAGCCATGTTAGCAAATACTTAACTTTCAATGCAGGCAAGTAGGTGAGATGATGAATCAATATTTGTGCTTCTGCTGTTCTTGCAAACCTTCTGGTAATTATTTAATTTCTAAAAACATACAATTTCTGTCACACCAAGATTAGATTTCAAATGAAATAGAGGACTGCTGAAACACTTGTGTTAAAAAAACCAAAAACTTTTAATGAGATTTTAAAAAAGTAATGTGATTAAAATTCAATATGTAAAACTTGACCAAAATAACAGATTTTCTTAATCAATGTGAGACAGATAATTGGCTCTGTCCAAATTATTCTATCATATAATGAAAAATGTCTTCATCAAAAAGTAATAATCAAAAGAAATTAAGTTGAACATTCACCTTCTCCCCTATTACATATGGGAAGAAAATAAGAGGCTAGATAAGGAGCTTTTAAAATGAAGAGCAAAAATGAGTAAGGGGTAACAAAAAGTTAAAAAAAAAATCAGTTCCACATGACCGATTAACAACTTTCTATTTTTTTTTTATCATTTGGTAACAAATTAATTAAGAACAAAATTCTATTAACTTCTTTGAACCACAGAGATGGAAAGTTTATTTTCAAAGTAGCTGTTATTCACTTTTTTAGAAAAGATAGTGAAATCAAGTCTGAGGACTGCCTTTGAAGAGTAGAGAATACCTATAGGAAAATCATTGCATTAAGGAGCAGATCTGCCATTTTGACAGTGTTCTCTAACACTCTTACTAAGCATCCCATCAAACTCCATTCTGCTCATCTTTCCATCTGGTGACAAAATGATCTCTCTCTCTCTTTCACTTCCACTTTAGCATTACAGTAAACTGCAGAGTGGCTTCACAGACACTAAGATGTCAAACTGCAGTGTATTAAGCTGGGCTGTGAATGAAGATGAACGCATGTCTCAGCAGAAGGGTCAGGCATAAGAGACAAATTAGAGATTGTTTTTCCTTTTCTTGGCAGCAGAATCTGCCCTCTTTTTTCACAAGGGACTTAGAGATGGAATTTAGTCACAAAAAAACAGAGAAATGTGGTAAATCCCATTGGAGTACCATCTCACTTTTCCTCACATTGAGGGTCACTTGTACAGGGTAACTTCAACGAACTCAGGAAGGAAGGCACAGTCTGGTCTTTAATAGATATGAGTACTTACAGTAGACATAGGAATTCATATGTGACATGGACTGGAGATGTTATGAAGGAGATGAGAATGACAAATGAAACTTGTGAATTTGTGTTTGAACAAATTGCTATGACAAAATAATCTGTATCCTCAGGGAGTGGGGAGAGATGGGTGTGGGAAGAAAATTGAGTATAGATTTACCTGATTAATGAAGCATTAAAATTTTCACAAAACAGTTTCACAAAACAATTTAGAAACTTCAGAGCAGATTTTGACACCTATCATCTTATTTTGCAGTAAGGTGGTGAATAGAGAAGACAGTAATTATGTATGTAGGTTTCTTTCTGCTTAAAAACTTGGGTTTGTCACTAATGCACCATTGTTACAGAGGACTTTTATATGTTTTGAAATGCTTTTGCTATGGAAAAAAAATTACTTAATATTTGAAAAAAGGAAATAAAAAGGGATACAAGAGGGGAATTTTGCCTTGCTTTTGTTAAGATGAGAGGTAATTTACATTTGGCTTAAGTCACGAAATTTTACTTTACTCAATTTAAAGAGTGATTGAAGAACAGACATCTTTGTAAATGATCCCTGAGGTTCCCTCATCTGATGCTGTTTCATCCCTTGGAAGCCTTTGAAAGTATTTCCAATTGTGATTTGAAGTTGTGCCATCTATTTTACATAACAATTTTTTTTCTCATTCAGTACTAGCGATGATGTTTAGGTTTTAGAATCAATTCAGAGCTAATATTTAGGAGAACTTGAGAGACAGGATATAAATTCCTGACAACAAATATTTAACTAGTTTTAGTGATTTATGCAAATTTCTCTCCCTTAATCTACGTGCATTTCTTTCCCTTAGACAGTTCTACCTTACAGATGCATTTGTATGACCTAATCAATTTCTAAACCTATGTTTAATATTTCAAAAGATGTGATACTATTTTTACTGTCTCCCTTAAAAGTAGGTCTGCAGATAGCCACTACTAAAAGTAAAATTCTATCTCTCAATAAGTAAATTAAGTAAAATAATCACACAACATGACTGAAATGCAGAATTATTTTCTCTCTTGTTACATTTTGTCCATTTTAGTACATATTCTAACCTTGTGATTTAGTGTAGCAATTTAATAATTTTCCTTTATCTAGTTACATATATGAAATATGCACTGCCGTGGTGATGATGAATTGACCAGATTTCCATACTGTCTTAATTTCTTATAAATTGAATCTGTATATTTGAAGTGGAAAGATATGTTATTGTAACCAAGGGAACAAACTCTTTTTTTGGTGTACCCTGACAGCACCAGGAAGGTAAAAGAAGACAATATTTCTGTTACAGAAAAGTATTCAGGCTGATCAGTTTAACTTCCACGTGCTGTCCTGTATTTCTGCAGTTGCCCATTGTGTTTTGGGTTAAGTTATTACAACTGGTTTTTAGAGTATTTTGTACATGGAAAGAGAACAATTTCATGGATGCATTAGAAGTACATTGTTAAGTGATGTTCTATTTATATATTAGAATGGTATAACACTTGGTATTTCATTGGCCAGATATTAAACCACCAAATTTTGACACCTGGCCTTTATTACAAAACATTCTGATTGGATAAATCTCTGTGTTTTGAGGTATTTAGACTTTGACAGCTAAATGTGGATGAGGTAGAAATACTTAGAAGAGTTTGAAGATTATTTTGTGTGTCATAACCCAAGATTCTGTAATTTTTAGGCTACTGAGCGCTGGCTTGTTTTATAAAAATATTAGTGATGATTATCTAGAGAACAAACTAGTGAATTATTTATAGTACCAAGATATGTGTGGGGTTTTTGGTTGTTTTGGATTGGGGTTTTTAGTTTGTTTGTTTGTTTGTTTGTTTGTGGTTTTTATGTTGAACAATTGAGAAGACAATGACATGCAGTTTTAATTCACAGGTTAGATGAGCTGGAAAGTTTTCTGGTTTTCTTGGAGTATACATTGTAATGTACCTGTTGGTGACCAGGCAGAATACTGGGTATACAGTTCCTTAGCCAGAGCCTGTAACAGGCTTATAAATCTCTGTGAACAGGCAGGCCACCAGGGATAGGCAGAGACCTGCACCCTTCATATGTCTCATAAATATATACAGTAGAGAAGAAAAGCATGAGCTAGCATGAATAGCTAGAATAAAGACTTTTAGTGGAGATAGAGGAGTTATCAAGGTTAACACACACATGGTTATAACTTAGAACCTCGAGGGACTATGTAGGGACTATGTGGGAATAACATGCAGATAGATATAAAAAGGCAACTCAGTCTGTGTTGGGTGAAACTGAAACAAACTGGGAAAAACAAAAAAAGAATTTCAAAATAACTGGTTTTCATTTAAAACAGAACAAAACAAGAAATATCGTGCTTGAAAATTTGTTCAATCATTTAAGGTCTAAACCTGGAATATGTCTCATTGGTTATGAACAGAAGAAGAGATTTAAGACACGGAATGAATTAAATATCATGAAGTAACAAAATAAAAAACATCCATGATTTGTTTCAGCACCAGTGTTCCAGTTCACCATCTAGTTTATACAATGAAATTTAGAGTGATGGGGTCATAGAAAGAGATCTAAGTATTTTTTTCCTCCTTCTCTCCTTTTCCCCTCATATGATTGTCGTTTTTACTTATTATATGTTCTTGACATAAGAGATATCTCCTGGGCAATTCCATTTTTTACTTGTGGTGACAAGTAAATGTCTTGCATGGACAAGATATGCCTGGAAGAACTGGATTCCACAGAAGAAAAAGATGCAGCTAAGTATAATAATATTGAAAAATAAATCAATGATTATAATTTTCACAGCATGTGAGATCAGCCAGGACAAGGAACATAGTCAGCTAGTTAACGTCCTCTTCAGTTCGTATCACTCCACTACAGTGGGGCTCTGGACTGGCATAGCACACCTGCGATCACCTTGAATAGCCACTGGATGTCACTGATGATCCACACAAAATCAGCTTAACCCTTTAAGCATTATCTTGTGAATGCATGGAAGAATCAGCAAAAAGGTCACTTACTCCCATGACCTTGGGGATGTGAATTGTCTATCTCCAACATCTGCAATGACAGATAGATAAGAAAATCTCAGAAGAAACAGAGATATGATCTACTGCAAGGCACACCATGAGTTAAGTAGTATTTGAATGTGAGATGATGGTTACTTATGACTCTTGAAAACGTGCTATCAAACCTTCCTGTATGTTCCAATACATAACAACCTAGGTGGGAGGACATCTTTTTTAGTATTGGATTGTGTTCTTTTCACACTACATATAAGCTGACTGGAAATTTGGTTTTCTTGTTTAAATGTTTCAACAACTCTGGGATCTTTCTGGAAGGACTGCAGGAATTCCTTCCCTTATCTGGGGATTCTAAATTGCCTTACCTGTTTGATGAGAAATAAATCATTTTCCAGCATGTTCCTGCTCTCTGAAAGATAAAATTCCCAATGGCAATCCATAGGCGAGAAGTAGATAGTTACCTGCCGTAGCCAGAGAAGTAAAAGAATGAGAATAACATAAAACACAAAGCATTTATATTCACCAACATGTTTTTTCTTATAACTGGCAAAGTCATGATAGTGATGAACCAGTTCTTTCTGTACTGTAGTACTGAGTATATTAAGTGAAGAGCAGTGAGAAGTGTACTTGTCTATTATAGAAACAAGGTTCAAAATAAGAATTTTCAATGTTTTGGGACCATTGCAGTCTACCTGGACTTAAACAGCTTTTTTTTTTTTCTTTATCCTCTTGAAGATTTCTTTTCCTTCAAGCAGAAGTAACCATCTTGAGAAATCCATGTGTCAATTAACTAGCTTTTTTCCTCTAACATTTCAACTTAATACTTTGCTCTCTGCTTGATGCCAATGTATCCTTTTGTTCGAGGATGAGTATGGAGATAGTGATCAGAGCTTTTAAAGACTCATTTACAGATAGGATAAGACACAGTACAATGAGCTCTTTTCAATGATATGCTTTTAGATAGCTCATTAACCATATACTGTGAAGCCAATTGAATCTTTAAAGAAAACGATAGTATATTCTCCAGTTAAAACTCTATTTAGTTGCCCTGTTGAAACTGAAAAATTATGTAAAATGTTGCAAGATAGTAATTGTCTGTAGAAACAACCCAGAAGCAGCCAGATAATGGTCTATGAACCCGAATCTTGGCTGGGAGGTGAATAAAAATTATTTTGGTTTAGATCTTTTTTGTTTCACATTGTGTTTCTCAGTCAGCTTTATCATCATATCTCTGACTTTAGACAACATGTACAGAAGAAGAAAAGCCAGCTTCCAACTTTGCTCCAGTATAGAGTGCAACAAGGAGCCCAAGACGCAGATCTCAGTCCACACTGAAGTATTCTGGCCTCCATGGAGAAAACTTATTCTTCAAAATATATGATTGCACAATATTAACATTTTTTAACAAATAAAATTAGTTTGCCTTAAAAAAATGTCATCAGGATTATTTCCAGCAGGTGCTTTCCCTGCAGTGCATTCTGCCAGAAAACTACATACAATACAACAAGAAGTGAAACCTCCATTTATCTTAAGATGAATAATTTAATTATTTGTTCATGCATGTACTAGTGTAGATTCATCTGTTTCGAGAGAATTTCTTTTGTCAGGTCTTGGATCTAAACACCACTTTTCCATCTATTGCTGTAAAGCCTGATGTAGTATGAGTGGGACTTGACAATGACTGGACATACTCTTGCTTCAACAAGGCTCCTGTATTTGAGTTAGTTGCCTCAGCTGGCTCATTCATTTCTCTTCAGAGGAGACAGAAGGGCTCTGCTGGAGAAGATTCAGGGATTCATAATGCTACATCCCTCTATAAAGCACTGCAGCACTGCAAGGATGTTAAAAGAATGGGGTAGTCCTGGTGTTCACAATGTAAGTTTAAAACTGGGTTTTGTTTAGGTGAAGTTTTGCCTCACACCTGCTCTAGCCTTTGGTCCTGCTGACTGGATGTCCATTAACTGAAACACACAAACTTTATTTTCTTTGGTACATCCCATCGCTCAGGAATTGAGTTCATGTGCTAAGAGGTACATGGAGATGAAGGCTACAAGCTTGATGATGTGCTCATAAATTGAACTAAAAAGCTAATGGTGACCCTCTGGAAGGGTACAATAAACCTTTAAAGAGATTGTCCACTTAGTGACTTAGTGCAGCTAATGTATATGCCTTATTATATCTATTTTAATTTATCAAAGATAAATATTGCCACATATATTTAGAATACACTAAAAAGGTATATTCTGTTATATATGCTTGTTTGTTTGTTTGTGTGTGTTTATTTGTTTTTCCACATTCAGTGGATAGATCCACAGGATCTCATTTGCATCCTGACACTGACTCATTTAATGATGGCAGGTAGGAAATTTAGAAGAGCAGACAATGGATATGAGGATTTTGTTTTGTCTTCTGGGAAGCATTCCAAGAAGGCAAATCCTTTTCCCCTGCAACCTGCTTTGCAGGCTTTGATGTTGCAAGATACAATCAAACACATGACATTATATTGGAAAGCAAATAGGATTTTGAAAAACTGTGAAAGAGATCCCTGTACATACCTAAAGAAAAGAAAAGTGAGAAAAAAAAAAAAACCCCTTCTGAAAGGAAACAGAATTTCTTCATAATTTTTTCACAGAGAAAATATTTGTAGATTAACTGCCAGTGTGTGTGTGTCAAGAGATTGCTATACATATGTGACAAAGAACAAGAATAGAGAGACTGAAACTACAGAAATAGAATGACCACTTACAAAGTGTGGTGCCAGATTTATTAAACTGAGAACACACAAAGAAAAATGAGTACATTTAAAAACATCTGTGTGATTGGTGATTCTTTTCAGATGCTGTTTAGTGCAGCATGTACAATATACAAAACCAGAAAATGTAAATGCAGCAGGAAGTATAACTTGGGACTCTGCTTCTCAGAGAAGCATTTATGCAGACACTGGCACTTTCTTTGTGCTCATACACCACTACCCTGTTTCAAACTGCCAGAGAATATTCATGTATTTTTCCACACTAAACCAAAATTCTCTAAAAGTATCTCCTTCACACCAGGATAGCCTGGGCAGTAGTGAGGTGAGGTCATAGTCTTCTCAGTTAGTGTAAGAGTCTGAATTCAGTAGTTTCTGAGTTCACACTCTAGCCACTGAACTATCACATGTCAGGGAAGGACGCTGCACTGTCACCATCTTGTTAGAGGAAAGAATCACTTTCTCTAGGTTTGGTGCTAGCCTCCACAAGAAGATGAAAGGCTGTCTAGCAAGGGCTTGTAATAAAGGAAGGAAGCCCCAGAGATGAGCTGGGTTTAAGATGTGCCCTTTCATCTAAGTTCCCTTCTTTTTAGCTTAGATGTCTCTACACACCTGTGCCAGTGGTTGTAGACATTATTTTGAGGGACCAACTCCCTCAATGGAGCGTTTGGGTAACACTGTTCTCTAAACCAGTGAAGTGAGCTCTGTTTCTGGTGGTCAGCTATCTTACCTGCTGTATAGATTCACTCTATTACAATAAATGTAGAAAATAAGAACTAAATTGTAGTTTATTTGGAAAAGCTAATGCATTTTTCTGTCAGTTCAGCTTTTTCATCATATTCATGTCTGTTGCTTGTTGTTCAAGATGCAGCCTTTTATAGAATATTTAATTTTGCATGGGATTTGAATCTAACATGTTGAGGCAAGAGATCAGAATTTTTAAAAGCTGTCTACTGTGATTTTAGTAGTAAAATTTCTAGTGACTTCGCCTGTTGAAGAATTAGCAGAACACTGAGACCCTTTTAAAAATCTCATCCTGATGGTGAAGCAAGGATCTACAGCCTTTAATACTAAACAGTGGATTGTGTTGGATTGTGTTGGACTGTCCAGCACCAGAAATTTGAACCACCTCAAAAGTGAACTTAGAATAGTTTTGACAGATTACTCAGTGGATGTGAAACTCAGTGTTTGCCATTTTTATGCTTTTATATCAGGTGTATTGTTGCTGGGGGCAGGCAGAAATCTTGTGATCCAGCAGAAAGCCTGTCAGTATGTACCCAAGTGTTCTGAACTATGAGATGACAAAGTGAGTTTATACTCACACAGCTGACAGAGTGAGGGAGAAGCATTTTCTGTCATGTGACTGCAGCTTTTTTTTTTTTTCCTAGTATTAGCTACCTGAGAGATGAATTGGCTGCATCATTCAGCTGCTGTCTGAGTCTCTCAGGCTCTGCCAATATGATGTTTGTGAGGCAGATACAGGCTTTGACCGTGTGAGTTCTGTGTGGATCAAATGGGTGCCAGCTGTAACCTTGCAATTGTACAGATTCTGTTGGCTTGGTGTTGGTTGTGAACTATCAGATCCTGTTAGGAATTTTTGTTGGTTTAGGCTCAAGCCCATAGTGAACAGGCTGCATGTTGTCTGGCCAGATTGTAATATTGCAGAATGAGCTTATATTTGCTTGGAGGGGGAAAAAAAAAAGGATAAGCTTGCATGTCACTGTAAAATACTGCCCAGACACACATTTAGACAAAATCCTAAATGTACTCAAAAATATCCTTTTGTGAGTCATCTGTCTGAGAGAAGGGCAAAACCCCAGAGCACCAGAGCTCTTCCCTGTGTAAATTTTGAGCATTGCCATCTGCTTGCACTAGTGATAAAATACATATATGTGTCCAAGCCCACTCAGGTGGTCAAAAACTACTTTATCTATCTATTTGCATCTGACATTTTGCACTTGCACACAAAGGAAAACAGGATTGAGTTCTCTTTGAAAGAGTAACTCTTTGTAGTTGCAAACCAGGGCTAAAATGCTGGTTGCATGCCAGTGCTGGAGTGAGTGTAAATCAATAGCCCACGCATTTTAACTTATGGATGCAACAAAGGGGGCTTTTCTTGGCTTACAATCAGAACCCCAGGTATCTCTGTTGTGGGCTACTGTAGTCCCTGCTTATTCTGACTGTTCACAGCTCCACTATAAGTACCCCTGACAGAGATCAACCTCCTAGTGACAGTGGTTCCCTTCTGCTCAGTCCAAAAGTGAGTGCTTTATAGATGAGAAGCTGGGAGTGGAATATTGGAAAGAATGGTAGAATCTGAATTTCTCCTTCAAATGATGCTTACTAGTTTGCTTAATCTTGAGTTTTTAAAGGTGTTTGAGGATTTTGGACCATTCTGGGCTTACTGAAAGTCATGTGCCTTAGGCAGTCTTTAGAAGTCCTAGCCGTAGCAAATATGCCACTCTATATTTGCATTTTGGTACAATAAAACTGTTCATGTAACTAGACAGTGAGATACTTTAGGTCTCTCCTTCTCCTCTTTTATTAATTATAAATTGTCTTACATTTGTCAAACACTTATTGTCTCACTGTCTTAAATTTAGAACAATGTTTTCCAGTAAGTCATTCTAGTGAAGACATAATTTCCCTGCTCGAAAATAATCTCGCCAGGGAAAGATACACAGATCTTCTGAGCAAAGCATATCTCTACTGCTAGATTTCTTTCACCGGTTACAAACAGAAGTAAAACCTACTGCTAGCTGCCATGTGATGCTAAGCGTTACAGTTTTCTTAAGTAGTAACTAATACATGCCTCTGAACACATGTGCAGTCTCACTGACTTTAGTGTGAGGCTCTTCAGTTTGCAGAACTGGCATGTCAAACCCACTGACTGTATAAGTGGGGTCTGCTGTGTGATCTGTTGTTCCCTTGATGCCTTAGGTTTTGAGGCTTTTTCCTGTTTTGTTCTGGTGGGTGGTTTTGCTGGTATATTGGGTGGTGTTGGGATCTGGTCGCAGGGTGATGGGGGAAGGGCACCTCTGGGTTTAGCGACTTCAAGGACACTCTCTGAGCTCCAAGGCCCCGAAGATAAACAAAGTAGAAGGCAAGAAGTGAGCAGGAAGGAAGGAACTTCGGAGACGTGGAATTGTTCATTGGACAGTGGACGGGCATATGCTAATGAACCAGAACTTGTAAAATGGGAGGCAATCTCATGACTCTCTCTCTTTTGCTTCCATCTTGGAGCGGTCCACACAAAAGCCTCTGCTGTGTGCTGCCTTGAAGGCCTAAACAAAGTTCACTCTATCTTTTAACCCTGTCCGGCCTCTGCCTCAGCCTCAAGGCAACACCCTGAAAAAGCAAACAAGGGTAGACTTTCTAGGCTGTGATTCCTAATTTATCCATAAAATTAAACTCATTAGGCTGAACTCTGTGAATTTCCTCCATATCTTTTCATGTGTTTTTAATTGGGCCTAATGTAACTATCCTTATCATAATTAAGGTTACTGAAATTCTAAAAGTAATAATGAAGAATCAATAATATCTCTGTTTATCAATCATAACATACATTCTTTTTCAAAACAAGTTTGTTTCTATCATGGAAAGCAGCAGGTGAAATCATTCCCTGCCATCCAGTAGATCTCTCTCCATATTCTTTTATCTCACTTCAAGCTATCGTTTTATCAACAACAGCTGAGAAAGCAAGTGTATCTCAGCACAGCGATTTTTGGTGTTACTCTTTGGAAGTTTTCTGCATCCATCTATGTGTGGTGCACAGGTGCAAGGAACTTTTAATGAAGTGAAAGACCAACAGAATACATTTAAATTTCACAACGGCTCGGGGGAAGCATTCAAAAGCCCAGGCATTTTAGGATGTAGTTACAGACACCATATGATCAGACTTGGTGGAATACTACAGAGGGATCCTCTAATACAGAGAGATCCTCTAAAGTCTCCCATGGTGAGGGAATATAACTGTAGGAACTGTTAAGCTTGGGATGCTTGTTCTTCAAGTTTTGAGATTCTTCTTTTCCTAAATGAAAGTTTCTAATAGTTTTGACAAGATTTAGAAAAAAAATTCACCAATATTTGAATTCTAGTATTTTTAAAATAAAATATTCTGGGGGCAATTCCATAAAATATTAATGAAGAAAATGGAGGTGAAATATTGAGGATGACACAAAAATATTTTGTTCTACATTTATTTTTCTTGTTAGGCAATTAAAAATGTCTTCATTTTTTTTTTCTGAAAAATTTTAATCTTTCTTTATAGAAATAATGTGCTTATATGACCAGAAAAATGAAAATTAGTTATTCTCAGATTTATAATCCTGGTACTTCCATTTAATTTGAGGCATTTGCCATTATCAAGATCATTTTCACAGCATGAGTAATTTACTTACTATGCCTTTATCAATAATAAGCACAGATGGACAATAAACTGGTCCATGATGTGTCCCCATCCATCACAGTTTTCAACCAAAATGGCATCAGACAAGGCAGGCTAATCTGGCTTACCTGAGCAGCCCATTGCATAAGAAAGAACTGGAAGCACTCCATCTGATTTTACTTTCTGTGCTTTCTGTAATCGAAGTGATTAGTTGTAAATCCATATTGCATGTCAGTGGTAAAACCGATTTTGGAAGTTTTACAGTTTTGCAGTCCTGAGCAATGTTGAATCTTTCATGCTGTGCAGTAGCCAGGAAGACTTCAAGCATCACTATATTTCTAATAAGAGAATAGTACCTTGGAAATACAATGGAAAAGTTCACAATTTTTTTCTCCCTTTTTATAGCAAAATTTTTACTTCTTGTCAGTTACTCTTTCAGGTGATCTTGTCCGTAGACAGATAGTGCTGACATACCTCTCTAACTGTATAAATAATTCCAATAATTATTCAAAAGATTGAGAAACTAGATAGCTCTTAAACATTCTACTGAATTAACATGGATATGCTATTCTAAGTCTTCTGCTAACTTTTATATGTTTCTTTTTTACCTGATAACTTTTACACCTAATATTTGTGATAAAATTTACACATTTTTATACCTCATTTTTAGTATACTTCTAACAATTACAATTGTAGAAATTACTGACTTTTTTGATGATTTTTTGTTTCTTGAAAATTCTTGTTCCCTTCTTATTTCAAAATTTCTTCACTACTACTACTCTTGATTTATAACAAGAGTAAGTAACTTGGCTTCTCTTGTCTCTCTTATATTTATAAAATACTATGAGTAAAATTTTCTGAAGGGAAATCTTAGCTATATATGATTTAAAAATAAATAAGCTCAATTCAGAACTCAGGGAAGGTGCAGGGAAAGTGCAGGAAAAGTGCCAAGCTGACTGCCCTTCAGACTGCAGCCCTGTCTATATTTACAGGATAACAACAGTAGTTGAAATTCCCCCCTCTAATTCATTGAAAATAGTGTTTTATCCTACTCTCAGGGTAACTTTCCCCACACTTATTAAATCTTTTTCATCTCAGGTAGGGTTTGTAACAGAGTTGTTGTTGCTGGTGGTGTTATTTAATATGGAAACTCATGTATCAGCAACTCAACTGAGACCACCGACTTCTTGGCATAGTACCCCTATACTTTTATTAATTTGTTGTATTATGCTTTCATCAAGAGTTAATTATTTAATGTGCAGGTCTTGCATTGGCTTTAACTCCATGAATATTGTGCTGCAAATAACAGGCTGGATTTATTATGGCAAAAGATCATGGGCTGCATAAAACACTAGGGTAGGAAATACTGTAATGGAACAGCATTTCACTGCTGAAACAAAAGCTCTTTGTGTTTGTCACACGCAATAAAGGTGTTGATATCCACACTTACCTTAAATTTTCAGGAATATACCCACATCTTTTACAATCACAACAGAATAATAATGTAATAAATCAGTTTTACACATCCTGTCTCTATTAAATCATGTGAAGAGTAATTAAATTGTGCAATGAAGGAGACACTGAATTCAATTTCAGCAAAAAAAATCATCCTCCTGTCCTCTTTCAGGAAGAAGATTAAGTTTAGAGGTGGAAAGTAAATGGAGTGAGATAAAAAGGGTGTTCCTCACACTGTTTTCAACAGTGTTTTCCACTATTTGGCATAGAGGTATATTTACTGTGCTGAAAGGAGAATATGCACGGGTAAATGAAAAGCAGTGTTCGTAATATAGGACCTGAGAAAATAGGACTCTAAGCTTTGGTAATTAGCTGTAGGGTAGTAACAACCATGACAGGTGCTTTTCATAGATATCCATGTGGGTCAACACTAGCTGAGCTGCTGACATTTAAAGAAGGCTCTTGCATTTCATTCAGCTTCTCTCTCCATCCTTATTAAATCAATTTCTTCCATCTTAGCCCCAAGCCTCCCAGAGAAGTGTGCAAGTCACATGAAAGCACTGCCAAAAAGGCACTAATTGGTGCCCCAACTGGCACTCTCAGAAGACAGGCCAAGGAAGTAGACTAAAATACTTTCCAGGTCAGCTCAAAAACATTTTGGGGCAAATGTGGAAAACTCACAAAACTCCTGCCTGTGTTTACATCTTTTCCAGTGCAGCCAGACCAATGTTTTTAATAAATGCTAATTATTCCCTTCTAAAGAATGGTTTTAACAAAGAACACCAAGTTTCTTTACCATGTGAGCTCTGATTCTCACTGGAACTAGATTATTTTGTGCGTATTTGCATGTATACCTCTATCTGCTGCTCTATCTTGTGTGCAGGTCAAGTAGACCTCTATAACAAAAGAAAATAAATTTAATTCTAAAAGTGTTTGTCAGCAAACCTAGAACTGACCCTGCTACTTGTGAAAGTTTGAAAAGGTGAAATCTTTATTCTTCAGAGCTGGCATTTCAGTTCCAAGAACAACTATTTTTCTAGAAATAGATATTTTGAATAAATATTGCCCAAGTGCTTTTGTTTCATTTGATGGTGTATATGTTCTTTATTATTGTATTGCCACTTCTCCTATACCTACATGATTAGTTCATTTCAGCACAAGGACTAAGCAGAAGTCTGACCACTTATTCAGCTAGAATTAGGGCATCAGCTTAGTCTGGAGGCAACAAAAAATAGTTCTCTTCACCTCACACCACAAGTCTATATGTCAGTTGCATTTGCTTCTGAAATGAGTTCTACTCATTTTTCAGACTGACTTCTGACATTCATTGTGGTCTGTATAAACAATAGAGAATAACTGTTTACACAGAAAAATTTTAATACCTCATCCTTCTGATCCAGTTTTATAAAAATGACTTTAAAAAAGCCAAAAGACTCAAGTGTTATTTTATTGTAGCTCTATCACAAAAGCTGTTTAATCTGGGTTGTTTTTCTGCACACGTGTGTGTGTGCACATGTGTGATTCTTCAACGCTTCACTACAGTTTTAGGATTTTACGGTTTTTTGGCTATTAGAATTTTTTGCCACTCAATGATCCTCCTGAATCAGTGTATTGATTCTGGCTGAAACTGAATTTATTTTCCCCATGGCAACCCTCACCGTGCTATGCTTTGCTAGGAAAGTATTGATAACACAGCATTGCTTTGGGTACCGCTGAGCAGTGCTGGCACAGCATCAGCCCTGTCTCACCAACATTCTCCCCCATCAGCAGCTGAGGCTTAGCAAAATCTTAATAAGGGACATAGCCTGGATGGCTGACCCAACCTGACCAAAAGGATATTCCATACCATATGGCATCTGGTCAGCAATAAAAGCTAAGAAAGAAGAAGGAGAGTGTCATGGTTCTGTCCCAGATCCATGGGACAGAAGGGTCATCCAAGATATTATGATACACATTACACATCATTGCCAGGGATGGGGAAAGGGGACTCTCTCTTCCAGTGATGCCTCAGGTTTTGGGTTTTTGTGTCTTGTGCTGGTGAGTAGTTTTGCTTTAATATTAAGTGATGCTGGGACTTGATCACAGGGCGATGGGGGCAGGGTAGTTTTGGTTCTAGCAAGGGACTCACGTCTTCAAGGACACTCTCTCCAAGCTCCAAGCCCCAAAGATAAACAATGTGGAAAAATGCGGGCAAGCAGGAAGAATGGAACACCACACCGTCATTTGGAGTTGTTGATTGGACAATGCATGGACAATGGGGCATATGCAAATGGACTGAAACCTGTAAAAGGGGGCGAATCTCGTGACTCTTCCTCCTTTTGCTTGCATCTTGGAGCGATCCTGGCAGCCACTGCTGTGGCTGTCTGGCTGGCCTTGAAGGCCTAAATAAAATATTCACTTTGATTTTCAACCCTGTCCGGCCTATGCCTCAGTCTTAAGGCAACACCAGGAAGGAGCGACATCTCCTTTTGGTGGAACAGAGTGTGGCAGGGTGAGGAACCTGTCCATTGTTCATTGTTTTGGAGTTTCCTGTGAACATTCTTGCCAGTGAATCATTCTCTCCTTTTTTGCATATTTTTACTAGTTCTTGGGATCCCGAATTTCTTAGATATTTGCGTCAGTGTACTGAAATTGGATTGAACAGCTGTGTAGAGGCTTGTCCAAAAAATGTGTTGTAACAGACACAAGCTCTAAAGCTCTCTTTTATTGCAGGCAGGCACTTGGTGGAATGGATACACAGGCCTCAACTCACTCTTTTTGAAGTGTGTGATTGTGAAGCTGCCTAGATTGAGTTACAAATGCTGAAGTAGCTGAGTGTTTGTACACTAAAACACCAGTGTAAAGCACTGTTTGGATGAATTTCTGCAGACCCTACAACACTGGCATTTATGAAAGGGAGATGCAGAACTACATTTGAGACCATAAGAATACTCTTCCTTCTAATATGGAGGTTTTAAATCAAGGGTTTTTACCTCAGCTAGTTCATTGTGGGAGATAAAACTAATGCAATCACAGCTGCAGAGATGAAACTCCCAACTGGTAGTGAGTCATGAGCTCAGGATGTGAGCTAAAGGGAACATTGCATTAGTCAGGACACAAAAAAATCATGCTCTAACTGAAAAGAAAGCCTAATATTGCTTTGATTGCTACAAAAATATTTGGACACCACTGTAGAACAGGGTCTGAAGTGGCAACTTTATCTTTGTTTCTTCACCAGGTTTTTTTGTTTGTTTTGTTTGTTTTGTTTGTTTTGTTTGTTTGTTGGGGTTTTTTGGTGGGGTGTTTTGTTTTGGTTTTTTTTTTTTTTTTTTTTTTTGGGGGGTTTTTT